>JAEANM010009932.1:0-16089 GCA_017656035.1 Myanophis thanlyinensis
TCAGAGAGCGAAAACGTTTTCCCGACCGCATCGTGGCAAACAGAGTATTGTTGGGGTGGCTGGGGTCATTAACTATCATGGTGTTGGCTTAAAGCCTTTGCATAGCAAAAGGCCTGGTTACATAAGGGGCTGCTTATCTTTGGTTATCTCTGCCTGTCCGGTTCAGTTCAGCAGGCTGGGTGAGCTTTGGGGCCCGCCGATTAAAGGAATGTCATTTTTCTTGACCCGGGAAGTGGGCCTAACCACTGTGGGCAATTTCCACCCCCAGAAATTCATGGAGCTTGCCAGCCTGATGGCATTCTGGAAATTATGGAAGACTCCCTAGGCCTTGGGGTTAGAGGAACTGTGAAGGCCCTCTTTTTATTATCACCGTGTTTTGGGGTTTTCATACTTTGCTCTTCTCGTTGGTTGTTTAATTTTTCATTTAATAAGTTGGTTTTTTGTTATACGTTATCCAGAATCATGTGGGAGTTGATCAGCCTGTAAAACAAAACAAAATATGAGGAAAGTGAGGAGGGAGCAGAGTGATAACTTTCACCTCATTCGAACCTTCACCAGATTCACCAGAGCCTTCACATTTTTCTATAACGTGTCCAAAATAGGGCTAGTTTAAACATGGTCATTTGCACCTTGAGTGAGAACGCTGGGCTGGTTTGTTCAATGAGTCCGTCTGCTTGTTTTCTTGCCTGTTCGTAGTGGTCTCAACTCTTTTCCCACAACAATGTTGAGGTGCATCGGTGCAGCTAATTCTTGACTTAACCACCATTTGTTTAAAGACTGTCCAAAGTTAAAACTGCCCTAGAAAAAAACTGGCATACAACCAGTACTTACTGTAAGAAAAGACAAGGCAGAAACTGGGTGGCGGAGTCAAAAGAGGAAGTAGCCTAGAGTCGTTATGTTGCCACAAACCACCCGAATCCGACCCTCCTTAAATTCCTTTAAGTCTTATCTAGCACCAGTTGAGTGCCGACTGTTAAGTTGATTAGATTCTTGTGTACAGACATGAGCTGTACATATACAGTCAGTTTAACTGGAATGTGATGTATGCTCCTGATTTCTTCATGTCGCACACACACACAACTGTCTGTGGCATATCCAAGCTCAAGTAATCAAAATTCGAGAGCTTGGTATGTAGTATGTATTTAGGATGGTGGCAGGGTCCTGGGATCGTGTAATCACCATTTGCAATCTTCTTGCCCAGCTTCCAACTTCCAGTGGTGAAGCAGATTCGCTTAATGACTGCATGATACTTAACAACTGCAGTGGTTCGCTTAACAGCCATGGCAAAAACAGTCATGAAATTGGGCACGAAGCACCTAACAACCATCTTGCTTAACAACAGAATTTCTGATCCCAGTCACGATCGTAATTCAGAGACTACCGTACCTGTACTCTTTCTCTCCCATTTCTTCAAAATCCAATTTCCTTTCTGTCACGTGTCGCACAGAAAAACTCTTCCAGGACAGTGTGTTGTTTTTCAGTTTCTGCACATCTTAGCTCCGGGCCGAGATTCTCTGGAATCGCCAGTCCCAACCTCTGCTTGTTGTCGCTGTAATCATTACCCAGCATTATTTCTTCCAGGTGGGGTCGTGGTTTTGGCTTGGTGGCAAACATTCTGGGATCTCGCAGCCTCTTCAATCAGCCCAACAGCATTTTTGGGATTGTTTTCTACATTCTGCAGATACTTCTGGGTGAGTAAGAGGCACAGGATGTGCGAGAGAAAGCATGATGGAGAGGAGTCCCGTCCTTTTGTCCTCTTTAGACCCAGATTGACTCACAACTGGTTATGTCAGGAGTGTCAAACTCGACACTTTGGGGGGGGCACATCAGGGTAGTGTTTGACCTGGGGGGGCTGAGGTGTGTGGCCAGCTCACTGGTATGGGGGGGGGCATCTGTGGTGGCCAAATGCTAAGGCAAAACTTCCCTCAGACCCCCCTCATTATAATCTTCCTTCCCTCCTTCCCTCCCTCTTCATTCTCTTTTCTTCTTCATTCCCCTCTTTCCTTCTTTTTCTTTCCTTGCTCTCTTCCCGTCTTTGTCTTTCCTTTTCTCCTTTCCTGTCCCTTCTTGGATGCTCAAATGCAAAAGGGGAAACATTTCTCCTTTTGTTTTGTTTTTAGTTTGCTTCACTAGCCTGCAAAAGTGGAGCCCGGCTCATGACCCTCCCAAGCTCCATTTTCGCTGGCAGAGGCATCGTCCTTTGCTGTTTCCAGGCCAGCCCCACAGGACATATCTAAGCACCTTGCAGGCAGGATACACACACACACACACACCCAAGCCTTGAGTTTGACATCTCTGGGTTAGGTGTGTATCTTGTCGTTTCTCTTGGAGCTTAGAACTGCTCACACTGGGGTGTCTTGTGAGCTGGGCTGTGGTGATGAGTGGCCATTCAAGCAAGTTTAGCTAGTGCAGTTTCTTCACATGGCTGACTAACCAGCATTAATTCATTGTCTTCCTTAGCGGAAGAAACCAGACAACTGATTTATCTTCAGGTTTGCTCAAATAGTCATAATACAGGTAGTCCTCAACTTATGACCGTGATTGAGCTCAGAGTTACAGTCGTAAGTCATGCTAGTCGTTAAGTAGCTCACCATGTGACTGCACTCAATTTTACAACATTCTTTGGCGGGGTGGTTAAGGGAATCCATTTTAGCCGATTTTGGGGAAATCTGGAAGAAATGCCAGGTTTGGGCAAAACATTGCGGTCGTAAGTTAAGGAGTATTAGTATTATTCTTGTTTGAACCATGAGCATCAATAGAAGAGGATTTGTAATAGGAGAGATGGGAAACTAATGAAAGATGGTAGATAAATACTGGATAAAGTTCTAAGTCTGCAGAAATGTAAAAAAAAGGGGAAATTTTTAAAGTCTTTTTTTTTTTTTTTTGCAGTACAGAATATGCTCATTAGGTTCAATGATGTGACACAATCGTTGCACAAGAATTGTACCATGAGGATGCCAAAGAAAAAGAACAGGAAGTGTTCTTTAGAGGGGTGATTTTTAGGGTATAGGTGGGGATTGGCACTCCGTAGTTAGCATAGGGAAAGGACAAGTGAGAAACAGATGTAAGCTGGGTTCACGTGTTACGATAAACCATGGCTTGCTTAACCATAGTTCCATCAAACATGAAGTCAGTTCACACAACCATGATTCACACAAACCTCTGAGCCAAGCCACTTTTTAAGTCTTTCTCTAGTGCAGTGTTTTTCAATCTGAGCAACTTTTAGCACTTTTTTTGAACACCGACAACTTAAAGATGTGCGGACTTCAACTCCCAGAATTCCCCAGCCAGCAGAGGTGTGTATGTGTGTGTGTAATTCTTCCTGCAGCCAGCATGGCTGGCTGGTGAAATTGTGGGAATTGAAGTCTGCCCCATCTTAAAAGTTGCTCAAATTGGAAAAGAAAAAACCACTTCTCTCATTAAGCAACTCGTGTTTTTACTATGAACTCCTGAATAATAGCATTTCTGTCCAGTTGCTGAAGAGAAGTTAACATGGTTCCTTCCTCATAGGTTTCTTTCACCACAACCTGGCAGCCGTCGCTCTGGTGGGCTCTTCATTGGTCTCCATTGCTGGGTCTCTCTACTTGGCCTACATCCTCTTTTATGTGCTCCACGACTTCTGTGTGGTTTGCATCAGCACCTACATCCTCAACTTTGCCCTCCTGTTTGTAAACTACAAGCGCCTCGGCTACCTCAACCGTCCACCCCCACCAAAGACAAAAGCCAAGAGGCACTGAACACCATGTCCTCTGGGCCTGGACAATTCCTGGACCTTGTTTTTGAAGATGACCAAGTAGCTAGTTTAGATACCACTTTCATCTTCTTTGCCCAGGAGGTCATGTTCTTCAGCATGTCTCCCGTCGTCTTTCAGACTCCAAACATCTCAAGGTAGCTGGTTTCTACTACCTGGAAGTAAAATGGAAGCTACCTTGCGTGGTGCACATCAAAATTAATCTGTTTTGATTTTAACAACTTTTTAAGTGGCATTTTTTCCCTTACTTCTTTTAAACTGTTTTATATGTACTTGTTTTGTACAATTACAGGTTACTCTTGATAATTTTAGAAATGTATAGAAAGTGGTCAGCGGAGTTTTATGACTGGGTTAAGATGTAGGGGAAGGTTTAATACAGGGGCAGGTAGCATCAACATAATACGGGCCACCAGGTCCTTTGATACCTGATCTTTTTTTCATATGCATGGCACATATCACATGCATGTAAATGATTATGGTCTTGTCATCCAATGGTATCTACCATTTTCATGCCGTTGCTATCCATCGTTCTGAGATGCCGTGCTTAATATAAACTTAGAAGATTTTGGACTATGATATTAAAAGCGTCTCCCCGTTGAACCAGGGGTTGCTTAAACCAGCTCCATTTCACACTGATAATTAGATCTGGTTTACTTTTCCCATTATTACTTTCGTTTCCCTTGTGTTATGCCGTATCATTTGGCAAACTGAACCAGTGTTTCCCAAATAGCAGATAGTGATGCATAACTATGGGGAAAAAAGTTAAGTTGCAGTTAATTATTTTCATTGAAAATAAAACACTACGCATTGTAGATATAAATTAAAACTGAGACTGGTCTAGGTCCACAGTCCAGATTATTATGTTCAATGGATTGTGAAATGAAGATTATAAACAGAGATGCAAGCCCATCTATACAGTGACAGATAGATCTTGACTTCAATTGGGACCAGAAATCCGATCATAGATTGTTCCATTCGTAAACTGAAGCATCCACACCGTCACTTCCACCCCCCACCCCCCCCCACACACATTTTTTACTGTGGTTGCTAAGTAAAATCACCCCAGTTGTTAAGTGAATCACATAGTTATTAAACAAGCCCGTTCTTCTGAATTGCATTTTTTTTTTTGCCTGAAACTAGCAAACAAATATAAATCGTGGTTGGGTGACTGTGGGACATTATAAATGTAAATATAAGCCAGTTTTTAAGGGATCAGGGTGCAGTCACATGACTGAGGGCGTGAACACGTTTTACCATAGCTGGATATTGTATAGGCCATAAAGCACCCAATAGGAGGCTGTCATAACAACTGGTTGTAAAACAACCATTGTAAGTCAAGGATTACCTGTAATTTCTCCTGGCGCAAACTCAAAAATATGTATATATACAGAGATGTTCTTGCAAAGCAAAAATCCAGAGTTAATAAAAATATGGGGTCCTTGGTACTCTCTGAGCTTGGTTGTTGCAGACATCTTATTACCCAACTAGGTAATCTCATCAGTCCTTGGAACACTGATGAAGATACTTAGTTTGGGTAATGAAACATCTGCAAGAAAACAACCAAACTAAGAGAACACCAAGGAGCCCTCATTTCAACTCTGAGCTACAAATAGTATCCTTTGTTGACAGCAAAAATAAATCCAAGAGCATTTTTCTTCAGTTGTGAATTTACAAAAATTGAATTATGACACATTCAGCCATTTAAAATAAAGCTAATATGTTAGACTTAAATTTTACAAAGGTCGTTTGGATTAGTATTATTTTAAACACTACGCTAATTTTGATTTTCTGTATTGGGTACCAAAAGTTCCTGAGCCATTTCTACGTATAACAATATATTTGCCAGCGATGCAGCAAATATTTCCTTTTGTTTCAATGGAATGACTTCCTAGCTGCTTATTCCTATTTCAGGAAGGACAGAAGGAACATGTGGGTTCCCATTTTGTACATTAAAATTATGATTATAACAAGCAACATCTGTTCCCATTCATTTTTAGGTGAAATACCGTAAATGGAAAGTTTTGGAAAAATGGAGGAACTATTCTCTCAACTAGCAGCAGGGGATGCTGTTTTTCTATTAATGCAACCAGGCTCTGAATTTAACTCTTGTTTTATCCAAAAAATAAAAGACACCAAAGACAAAAATCCAGATTGGCTTTCTGTTTAATTGACTCAGTTAAGACTTGTATGATTTTGAGGTATATTCTTCTGTAAAAGCCAACCCCCTTTTCAAGTTATATCAGTAATCTTTTGACTATTTCACATAAAGGAAAAATAATACTTTCTAAAATTCCACTTTTCATTTAAAAAAAAATAGTTCTACTGATATATTTTCTTTTAATTTCTCCCAGAGACATCTTGATTTATAAACTACTTATTTTAAGAGTCGAGTATATTTGCATAAATTGATTATGCTAAAAATAGCTTTTAAAAAATAGTATTTTTTCCACCTTTGACTCTTTCTGATCCTGCTTTCATCATGTTTCTATTTGCAATTCGAAGTAAATATACAGAAATCTCAAAGACAATTATATCTTAAGTACTTTGCATCAGCATTGTAATATAAAGAAAATAGAGGTTAATCGTGTTTTTTTATCTGCAATACGCTTTTTTTAGGGACTTGGATACCCCTAGGTCACCCTGGTCGCTATATATACCTATATATATTACTGCTTTTGAAAGTTGATGCATTTCACGAGTTACGAATTACAAACGCGCATTTCGTTATTCACACGATCATCATCCTTTACCACCCTTACAAAGAAGTTAGCTGATGTTCTTTTAATACCACGGTTTCCCGTCAGGCTCCTCCCAGGTCGCGCGAGGCTTTCTGGGATTCGTATTTCTCGGAGAGCCTGCCAAGCTTCAGGGAAGCGCATTTGCTGGACTGCATTTCCCATGTGGCCTTGCGGCCTTTATCCCCCGTCAAAAAAAAAAAAAAAACCGCCTGCCATCAGTTCTCCCCCTTTTTCTGCTAAGAAAAAAGCAGCTGGTTTAGTCCGGCCCTAAGTGCGTGGCAACTGCGGCGGCATTTCGGTTTGGCGGTAAGATGTCATTTAAGGAACATACCATTGTGCTTTGCGCAGAGGGGTGGGGGGAAGGTTTAAAAGACCCTTGCTTTTTGTTGTTGTTATTGCCCCGGCATGGAAGGTAAGGAGGCAGCTTCCTGGTTTTTATTGCGGGGTGGGGAATGCAAGCGCTGGGACGGAACCGGGGTTCGTTTTTCGACCCGGGAAGCCGCCTGATGGGTTTGGCAAGAGTGGGTGGGAGAGGGGATTCAGGACCCCAGGAGAAAGATCCGAGTGAGCGCCTTTGCAGCATTAAAGGAAAGCGGGTATAAGGCTAACCATGGATTGCGAAAAGGATATATGGGGTAGAAAGGAAGTTGGAACACAATTTGTGTGTGTGTGTGTGACAATGGGTAAACAGCAAAACAAAAAAACTGCTAGCAATCACTGCAGGGCCCAAAGTGAAACATCTGGAGCAAGAGAATGGAAGGCAGATTCTCATTTTCTTCATTTTATTTCTGCTCCCTTAGTTGCTTCCAATGAAAGACATTAAAAAACAGTAGGGGCAGAGATTGGGGTGTGGGAGAGAGGAAGCCAGGAAATGTGGGGTCTCACACACCCACATTTGATGGCACCGGTTCATTAGCCGTTCTCCAGCGCCCTAGGGATCCCAGAGCACAATTCTGGGATTGAAGTGGGTTTTCATGATCGGTTTTAATCCAGTTGATTAAAACCAGGAGCAGGATGACAAGGCTGGTGATTGGCAGATGTCACCTGGTCCCCTTCGGGTGTTAGATCTCTCTGGGCTGCTCTCCAAGACATCCTACCTTGGTTCTTTTTCCCAGGCTAGAACATTAACCTGGAAAGGTAAACGGCTAGACCTGGCAAGAAAGGTGTGATGGGTCCACCACTTCTTGAGATCAAATCAAATCAAATTTTATTCATCACATGCACAGACATACATGATATGAAATGCAGTTAAAGGTGTATAAGATGTGGCAGCTGTTCCCCCCAAAAATGCAAACATGCAAGAGTAACAACTGGGAAAAAAAACCTCAGTGTTTTTCCCCCACAAGTGTGGTGCTAATTCAGTTCAATCCTTTATTGGCAATGCACACAACATGTGTGCAACAAATACTGTTCGGCGTAAATTATACGTGATCTACTATTGCCTATTATATTATATTATATTATATTACCTGACAGACTAAAAAGCTAAACTATGCATGATAATATCAACTCTTGGAAAAGCTAGCGTATTTGAGATCTGTGGGCTGGTGCTGGCAATGGGCAATTGTGTTTTCATAACAAAATGTGTTGTTTGCTGCCTTAAATCTCTTCCGAAAGTCAAGATGTAAATATTAGAATATAGGAGCCACATTTTCAAGGGAGTTGGCTTGGCATTCAGGCTAGCTGAATGAAGAAAAACGATGAGGTGACATTGCAGTAGGTTTTCAGGCTAAAAACTAGCCCTGAAGCTTGATTAGCAGGTATTCTGGATGATGAATTATGGCAGCTAAATTACTCTGAAAAACATGTTGCCCAGCACTGCCAAATATCTCAGATAATGAGCATCAAAAAAGACCTTCAATTCAAGGAAAAGGCAAGGCTTGTGAAATTTGGGGCTTGTGTTATACAATCTGGTTCTGGGAATGATCTATTAATGTTTTATGGCAGTGTTTCTCAACCCTGGCAACTTTAAGATGTGTGGACTTCAATTCCCAGAATTCCCCAGCCAGCTTTCCTGCTGTTTGTAGGAAGAATTTCCCCCTGCTGACTAAGGAATTCTGGGAGTTGAAGTCTGTACATCTCAAACTAGTCAGGGTTGAAAAAATGCTACACTAAAGATTCCTTAACAGAATATGCTGAGATCCTGTGATTAATTGATGTGAAAATGTGCCGTTGATTGCTGTCATGTTAGACATGGTTTTGACCACAGAAAAAACAATGTTGGGTTTAGTCTCTTAACTAGAATCTTATCCTTGCATCTTATCAATTGTAAAATGAGGAAAGGGGATAATAGTATAATAAGCTAAACTTTTCTGCAGGTTTCAAAGTAATTTCTAGTTAAACAGAAAAGGATTGCTTCTTGAACTATTCTAGAAGCAGTGACCTTGTTAACCTTTCTGTTACAACAATCTTAATTCCCAAATTCTTGGAATTAGGCACACTTCCTGTAGAGACTCTTTCAAGGAAACTAGCCAAGTTCAAGAACCTAGGGAGAAGAGAAAAAGCACTTTCCTTTTCCTGACAATCAGAAACCTCTTGATGGCCCTTATTGGAACCAGGAACCTGGAACATAGAAATGCTGGAATGGATCTTACAGAAACACTCCTCCCCCAAAACAAATTATAAATATAAGATAGAAATTTGGGGCAAGTGCAATGAGGAAGAACGACATATTATTTAGGAAAGCTAAATAAACTTTTCTCAGTGAAACAAAGTAAATTCAGATATCATGCCACATCGTGGGTTGTTTTGCCCTGGTTGTTGAAAGACTCCCAGTCGGCTGGATTTACATATACTGCTTAACCCAAACCACACAAATCGCCTTCTTGCTTAGTCACTGTTGATGTGTGAGTCCAGCCAGTATGAATTGAAGAGAAAAGAGTGAGGAAAAAAGAGATCCAGGACGTTGAACGACTTAACCAGAAACAAGTCCCTGTTTGTGTCATAGATTTCCTGTAAGTGTTGTGCTTTAAAGTCACCACTGAAAATGAACTGGCAGATTCTTGGGTAATACTGTACCTTCTGTCGGTTGCTGTTTTTCCCCCTCCCTATGTTGCTGCCTGGTCCACAATTTAATGGCTTCCTGCTGATTGACTGCAATCCCTAACAAGCTTGCAGATTCCCCGGGCATCAGCTGACGAGACAGTTGTCGCCATAATCTTTTCCAGATTCCAAAAACTTTTACCGGCGTTCGGGAGATTTCATAAGCCTGTTCACCCAGCGCCTTTCTAGTCCTATAGCTTTACCCCTCCCTGCAGGTTTCAGCTGCTCGGGGTGAAATGAGGCCAAAAGCATGGGGCAGAGCTCAGCTGTCTTATATGTACAGGCGTTGCCGAGAATGTGAAGGTTGTGGAGAGAGGCCAGACAGAGTGGTTGTATGTTGGCTTTTCAAAATTACCTGAGGGTGGAGGTGACGGGGGGGACGGGACTCAGCAGTTCTGTGTGGGAGCTCTGCCAGACCTGGAGAAGAAATCGGCAAATGGATTCTGGGATTTCTGGAGACTTGTGTGTTCCTTGCTGCTGCTGAGAGCTTCTGCTTTGAGTTGTGGCTTCCAGGGGTCACCAAGCCACAAGATTTTTTTCTGCAACTCGAGCCAGGTATCCTGATTTCCTCTTGCTTTGATTTCTCAGCCTTTTGGCCAGTTTGGGATAGAGCTGTGGCCCACAATTTGACCACCTAGGATTAACAATGGGTGTCCTGTTTTTCAAGTCCTTCGGGCAGTGTTGGCAGCTGGAGATGTGTGGACTTCAACTCCCAGAATTCCCCAGCCAGCTATGTCGAGATGAAGTCCACACATCTTCAAGCTGCCAAGGTCGATAAGCACTGTTTTAGGGTTTAGTGTCCTTCCAAGTTTGGGAAAAAAACTAATAATCCTGGTTCTCTTTCCACCCCTTTTATTTGCCTTTCTCTAATGCCTAGTTGGGTCTGTGGTCTTCCAGTCCTCCTACCACAAAGAGTTGTGGTGGTGCGGTGGTTAGAGTACAGTACCATAGTCTTACTTTTGGTAACTGCCAGCGGTTCAGTAGTTCGATTCTCACCGGCCCAAGGTAGACTCATCTTTCCATCCTTCAGAGGTTGGTAAAATGAGGACTCAGATTTTTGGGAGCAGTAGGCTGACTGTGTAAACCACTTAGGGATGTAAAGCACTGTGAAGCGGTATATAAGTCTAATGGCTATTACTGTTAGGCATCAGCTCCCATTGTTTCTTATTGATTACTGGTCATGAGGGGTACTTTTGTTCAAGGACATCTGATAGGCCTTCAGTTCTCCATCACAGCACACCAAACTAGGAAACCAAAGTTATGAATGCTAATACTGTACTATTATTATTATTATTATAAGGCTACAGTAACCAAATCTTGCAAATCTGAATATGCTTCTCCCCTCCCTCCTTTTATGTTGATGAATACTAGGCAAAGTCTTGCTGAGATGCTTTCTCAGGTTATAATTCTGGCCCAGACTCAGGTTTCCTTTATCTGACTATTGTCTTGGTTGTGGCTCTTGTTCCTCAAGGTTATTCCTTCTACCCTTCACCTGGTCCAAATTCTCACCAGAGTGTCTCACTCTAGACCAGGGGTGTCAAACTCAATTTCATTGAGGGCCACATCAGGGTTGTGTTTGATCTTGGGGGGCCAGGGTGGGCATGGCTCACTTGTGTTAGGGCGCATGTGGTGGCCCAAGCGCTCTGCCAGTGAAAATGGGCTCCCAAGCTCTGTGTGTCATGCCCCCGTCAGAGTCTGAATCTGCGGGGAAGATGAGTTGGAACAAGAGCTGGCAGAAAGTGAGAGGGCAGCTCTGTTGGCCTTGCTGGAAACTGAGGAAGGGCAGAGTCAGTCCAGGCTGACTTAGTAAGGTCTGCAGACAGGGAGAGCTCAGGAGAAGAGCAAGGACTACCCACTCCTGATCCGAGAGCAATGAGGGAAGAGAGACGGCGAGATCAACGCAGATTGAGCAGGTTACGAGGGAGGAGAGTGCCCTGCCCCCTTTCACAAGGCACACCTGGAGACTGAGAGACAAGGAGGTGCCGGCGAGAGGGGCATTTGTCGGGAACAAGCGTTGAATTTGTGGAGCCTCATGTGCCATTGCCAAAGCCTGGAGTTTGCTGTGCTCTGGTTTGTGGTGGGTTTTGTGGGGGTTGCTTGGTCTGCCTGTTTCACTGTCCCTGGCTACTGTGCAGCTAACCTGGCTTGTTGGGCTGCTGGCCCTGATTGCTGTGTGGCTAATCTTGCTCACTGGACTATTTGCAGCCAGAGCCTTCTGAAGGTACATGTGGGAGAGTTTTGCTCAAGGACTGGTAGTAACTGTGGGAATGGTTTGTGGGCACAATTGGAGCAATAAAGGGAAATTGGACCGGTTCTCTGGCTGGGTTGCTTTCATGCCATGCCTCGGATCATCACACTCTGTTTTTGGCTGCGACAGCCTCCTGCAACCCTTTGCCAGCGAAAATGGAACTTGGGAGGGTTGGGTTTTTTCTGGTAGAGGCACTGCAGGCAGGTCCTTCCCTGTTTCCAGGGCAGCCCCGCAAGCCACCCTATGGGCCGAATCTGGCGGCCTTGAGTTTGAAACCCTGCTCTAGACACTCAAATGGGAGGTTCCTCACCTTTTTTTTTTAACTTTTCTTTTACTGAGAGGACATCAAGGGGAAAGGCAAGACTGGAACCCATTCCCTACCATGTTTGTTTTCCACCTTCAGGGATTTACATTGTATGGAGGAGCCATCGTGTCTGCGTGATCCCAAAACAGGATTACATTAGATTTCCACCGATCGAAAGGAAGACCATCTTCCTGTAAGGTTGTCTACAAAACCTCTCTGTTGGTTCATTACAAAACAATCCCCCAATATTAAGAGAATATTTGGGGATCGGCCTCTCTCTTTCTCTCTCCCAGCCCAAGCCACCTCGCAGATTGATCCAAAAGGATAGAAGAAAATTATTAGCATGCCCTGGACTGAGAGAAGGACGCTGTGGGTATTTGTGATGTTGCTGTCACAATTTTACAGGGTGGGTTTGATTTAAATCAACTCGATTTAAATCACTAGTAAAAAGGCTTGATTTAAATCAGTTCGATTTAAATCATAATTTTTAAAGAGCATCTGTCCTCTTTGATCCACTGTCGACTCACCGACACTCCCAATATTGCAGAATAGACAGCCTCATGCTACATAACTAAGCTCCATTTCATGCTTGAATAAACTAAATCGCTAATGTATCTTAAATACAAAAAACTATCTTTAGATAGATTTTTTACTCCAAAAGCATTTTATTAAAATAAATTTGATTTAAAAAAATTGATTTAAATTTTAAAAAATCTGATTTATTTTATTTTATTTTAAAATCCATTTTTATCCACCCTGCAATTTTACTATTTTGTTATAAAATGGTACTTAAGAAGTCATTTTGACGGAAGGCGTGTAGAAGCCACACAGCAAAGAAGGAATATGTGTGAGTGTGCATGCAGAACTGTTTTTTTTTCTTTTTTCTTTTTGCTCTGGAGAAAAGGCAAGATACAAATCAACTAAATCAGTACTACACAAAGCAGGTGAAAAAGGAAGTGTGTTAAAGTTTCACTTTTCAGTCTTCAGCAGTTTTAAGATGGAAGCTTAAACAGAGAGGTAGTCTTCGGCTTGCAATCATTTCTTTAATGACCCATGGAAATTACAGTGGCATTGAAAAAAGTGACATGATGGTTTTTCATGCTTACAATCTTTGCAGCATTCCTGTGGTCAAGTGGTCAAAATCGGGACACGTGGCAATTAACTCGTATTTATGAAAGTTTCAGTGTCCAGGGGTTATGGGATCTCCTTCTAACGAGCAAAGTCAATGGGGAAGCCAGATTCACTTAATAACCATGTTACTAACTTAACAACTGGGGTGATTCACTTAACGGCTATGGCAAGAAAGGTCATAAAATGGGGCAAACTTTACTTAACCACTATCTTACTCAGCGATGGAAGTTTTGGGCTCAGTTGTGGTTATAAATTGAGGACTACCTGTTGCTGAATTTTATTATTTAATAATATGAAATATTTAATAACATGAAATATTATTTGCTAGTTGCAAAATAAATTTCAGTTGGCGCCAGCAAATACCAGACATAACTTTTTTGCATAGATTTTGAAAAGTACTGGCACTGATCCGAACACAAAGATCTTGCTTTGGAGGCAGAGAAGGCAAGAAAAGAAAATATATATTTGTTTTGGGCGGCTGATTAGTGAAAGAACATGTAGTTGAAGTACACAATGTAATCTACCCAAATGGAAAAAGAATGCAAATGCTTTTTTTTTTCAGGCAGGCATAAATCTTAGAGACCAGGAAAATATTTTTCAATGTTTTTCCTGGTGCTGAGAAGGGGATGGGACAGAAGGTAGAAAATTCTAGAAATCTTTGGACATTTCTATATATCATATAAAAGGCAGACAAAGTTGCAATGTCCAAACAAGGAGAAATAAGCCGAAAAACAGCTTCTATCCCAGAGCAGTAACTATACTGAATTCTTCTGTATAGTGCAATATGAATGCAATATCGGGTTTTCAATTGTATATAGCATGTGAAGGATGTGTGTCTGTGTTTTATTTTTGTGGTTGTAATGTACGCTTTTAATTTCATTGTTCGAGGTGCAATGACAATAAAGTAAACCAGAGGTGATATCCAGCAGGTTCTAGCAGGTTCGCTAGAACCGGTAGTAAATTTTCTAAGCAGTTTGGAGAACTGGTTGTTAGAAGAAATCTTTTGTTTTTTTTCCCACTTTACAGGGTTAATCCTGTAAGGAAGGCAGTAAAAAAATATTCTGGTGTTGTTTCTAGCCTAATCTTTATTGCCCTGCTTACTGAAACTGCCCACCCAGTCACATGACACCCCCCCAGCCAGCCCACCAAACGGGTAGTAAAAAAATTCAAATTCCATTACTGAAGTAAACTAAACTAAACTAAAACAGTATTGTTCAAACTTGGCCACTTAAGAAATGTGGACTTCAACTCCCAGAATTCCCCAGTCAGCATAGCTGGCTGGGGAATTCTGGGAGTTGAAGTCCACCTATCTTGAAGTGGAAAAGATTGCAAAATACTGAAGTAAAAGTGGATACCAATGTCCCATAATCCATTTTACAGTTTATGATAGGGGATGTGGGGAGGGAAAATGTACTTTAGTAATTAACAAAGGGGGAGTATTCTTGAGCATTTCCCTAGATTAAAGTCCAAAACAAGAGAAAGGGACCCAAATATAGAAAAAAAAAGTAGGTGTGTACATCTTTCCAGGACAGATGATACAAACCACACCAACTCGTGTAATAAGCAGGGCGTTTTTTTCCCTCCAGTGAAATTATTTCCACAGGCCTCCTATGTACCGTATCTCTTGGTTATTACATTTAAGAATGCCTTACTGTACAGGTCGTCCTCGACAATTCATTTAGTGACCTTTCGAAGTTATAACAGCACTGGAAAATGGAACTTGGGACCATTTTTCGCACTTACAACTATTGTAGCATCCCCCTGGTTGTGTGATCAAAATTCAGACGCTTGGCAACTGATTCCTCTTTATGACGGTCGCAGTGTGCCCGGGGTCACGGGATCCACTTTTGCGACCTTCTGACAAGCAAAGTCTGTGAGGAAGCCAGATTCACTTAACAACCGTGTTACTAACTTAATGGCAGTGATTCACTTAACAGCCGGGGCAAGAAAGGTCATACAATGAGGCAAAAGTCACTTAACAGCTGTCTCACAGAAATGTTGGGCTCAATTGTCATGAATCGAGGACTCTCTGTATAAACAAATCCCTAGACTGTATATAAAATTTGAATCCACAATTGGAGTTTCCTTTCCTTTTTATCCTTCCCTGATAGAGAAACGGAGGGCACCGATCATTGCATGATGAATAAAATTTGATTTTATTTGATTTGAAGTAAAACAAGGAAGTTGGCAGATAATAATGTAGTCTAAATTTGAGGAGAATAATTCTTTTCTATTTCTGTTGTGTTTGGATGGAGAATTGCTTTTATTCCCCCCCTCACCATCCCTCATGTTCTGTTAAGCAAATTCAGTCTTCAAATTGGTAAAATTGCTGGGCTGCACAGTCTGAAGGGAGGGCGAATTGTGCTGTGAAAGCGACTGTATGTTTTTAATATCGTCAGGAGGCAATTTGCAACTTTAGCCGTTGAATGACAGACAGGTTTTCTGACTCATGTAAGAACTGTGCCAAGTTGTTACTCAGAAAGTCTTGGAGCGTTTTGCTGCCCGACTACGTGGCTTTTGCCATGAGACAATTGGGCAAGATGTAGGGCATACTGAGAAGATGAAATATCTTTTTTGAAGAAAAAAAGATAAGACAACTTCTAGAGGTTAGGAAGAGCGGGTTTTTTTGCCTCTTTCTCCTCTAATTTAAAATGAAAAAGAGATTAGATTAGATTAGAATTTTCTTTATTTGCCAAGTGTGATTGGACACACAATCAAAACTCGGAGCTCCCATGTTACATCTTTCCTGTGCGAGCTGCATTGGCTCCCTGTGGCTTTCCGGGTGCGATTCAAGGTTCTGGTACTCACCTTTAAAGCGCTCCATGGCTTGGGACCAGGGTACTTACGGGACCGCCTGTTGCCACCATCAGCCTCC
>JAEANM010009933.1:0-16088 GCA_017656035.1 Myanophis thanlyinensis
GAAAAGACCCGAAAAGACCTAGACCTGCATACCTACACCCGTGAAAATCTACGAAAACAAATATATATATATATATATAATATTTACCTGTAGACATTATTTCAAAAATATTCTAACCAGGAACTATGGATTTTCTTTTTGTCCTCACAACATTATACTCAATTCAATTAGATGAATTAAACAGATAATAATTGGGTCAAGAGAGCTTTATGCCTGAAAAAAGTCAGATAGTAGATTAAAATCTAATCTCAGCACAATTTATATCCATCAACATCATTTCTTTCATCTTATTATAAAATGACATATACAATTAACAGTTCTATTTTTCTTCCACAATTAGAACTTCTGTTGATGAGGCAAAGAACAGAAATACCCATTTTTATTCAGGGAAAATCTGAGTTCACTTTCACACTGTTGCAAAATATAAATCTTAGTAAGTATATCTTTTCTTCTGATAGTTCAACATTTTAAAAGAACTTTATGGCTGATAGATCTGGACTGCAAAAATCCAGACAACTACTAGATGGCACTAAAGAGACCTAGAAAACTATTACATCTGGTGGTTATCTAGATGTTTGCACATGAACATCTGGTAGTTCAGGAAAAACCTCTTCCGCTGAAATTCTTTTTCCCTGAAAAGATACTGGCCAAATACTAATGTCGTTATGTCAATCCCCCAAATAATTATAATTCTGATTAGGGGTTTAAAAGCAAATTCTGGTAATACACATTATGTATGCTTTAAAAGAAGATGATATATACAGAGCAGAACACAATGATTCATGTGAGACTCAAAACTAAAATGACATTGTGGTTTCATACCTGTGAGTTTACACATTAAACTCACATTAAACTTACACATTAAACAGTAGCTACATTGTTCAGGTATACATTCGGCATTACAATGCAAAGAACAAAAAGTGTAAGTGCAAAGCTAACTCTCAATCTAAATGTCAAGATTCAAATGGAGATTTTGTAAGGGGGGGTATTAAGTGTATTTGCATATATATGTGTTAGTTAAGGTAGCTAGCAGGGAATCTTGACACTAGAGTATTCATTGTCGTTGAGGATGTGGTGTGGAATCCTGGCACTAAAAAACCATGATTAATTTTACTACAACATTGTGTTTGTTATTATATATACTTTCTGATATTAAGAAATAAATGTTGAAAGTATAAACTAAATGTTATCTAACTAAATAATAACAATGCTGTAAACCAACAGTATAAAATTAAACATAGGCAGCTGAAAGGAACTATTATAAAAAAAATTTCTCTGGCCCATAATAAAAATTCAGATAATAAGAATGAGACATAGTGAAAATAATTATATATAGAGAATATTCTATCCCTGAGTCTTTGGTTTCAGACCTTATATAATGGTACATCACTAATACGTTAGTTGATAATTTCTAACAAGCAGAAAATATTATTTTGATGAAAGATATCATGAAGATACGGTTCTCTTTTTATTGTCACAATCCATATCCTTCATGTATCATTAAACTTTTGCAACTCAAGAATTCATAAATGAAAACATTCTCACTGTCAATGAATAAAGACTGAATATTCATTTTTTACAAAGACAGATCAGTATCCTGTCACAAATGCTGGCTATCATTTTGATATGTTTCTGTGCTTCTGAATACATGTTCTCATAGTCTGGTGTGTCACAGTGAATATATTTATCATGCTCAACACTCTAACATATATACAACAAATTCCTGTCATTGTGTCTTTAATTGTCAGGGGAATTTAGATTCCAGGTTTCTTTAGAGTATAAGATTTATATACAGTGGACTGTGCTGACAGAGTTATTCATGAATAAAATCAAGCCACAGGGGGATAAAATGGTTGTCCCACATAACTATAAATATATCTAATATTTGGAAAAAGATGGTGCCTAACTTGATATATTCAAATTCAAGTTCAAATTTTATTGGTCACATACAGTCATACATGGTACGATATGCAGTGAAATATTTATGCAACCACAAGTAAGTTAGGCAAAATGGGAGGGTAGGGTAGGAATAAGTTGGGAAGTGGGGAGTGAGGTAGAATCATGGTTTTGTTATAGTCCTCAGTGTTCTTGTGGTTTCTGGTTTAATGTTTGTATTGCCTGTGGAAAGAAGCTTTTCCTCATTCTTTCTGTGTTTGCCTTTAGAGAGCGAAAACGCTTTCCCAATCACATCATGGTAAACAATCTATTGTTGGGGTGGCTGGGGTCCTCCACAATTTTCTTAGCTTTGGTCTGGCAGTGTTTGTTGTAGATGGAGTGCAGCTCAGGAAGTTTGGTATGGATGATGTGCTCAGCTGAGTGTACCACCCTCTGTATTGCTTGTCTGTTTTGCATGGTGCTATTCCCAAACCAAGTTGTGATGTTGCCCATCAGGATGCTCTCTACCTTGCAGGAATAGACGTTCCTAAGCACTTTCGGTGGAAGTTTGAAGTCTCTCAATCGCCTGAGGTGAAAGAGACGTTGTCAGGCCTTTTTTACCATGGTATTGATGTGGAAGGACCATGACAGGTTCTTTGAGATGTGCACACCGAGGTATTTGAAGCAGTCTACTCTCTCCACTGGGCTTCCGTTGATGACTGGGGTCTGGTATTTCCTTTCCTGTTTTGCACTGAAGTTCCACCACCTTGAAAAACTTGGAGATTTTGAATTATTTTTCTTGTAACTTATTGCGTAATGTTAGTGCTTTAGACAGGGGAGAAATCCAACCAGTTTTCTACCGGTTCGGTGCATGCACATGTGCGCCAAACGCACTGCAGGTCTTTAAAGTGCTGTTAGAGGCTCCAGAAGCAATGGGGATCATCAGGAAGGCTCTGCAGACACTCAAAACATCTAATTTAGGTAAGTAAAAAAAATGGAGTGCATATAAGGAAGAATAGAGGCTTAGGCGGGTGGGTGGGGACAATTTTGAATGTTTATTACCAGTTCTACCGAACTGGCTAGAACCAGCTGAATTTTACCTCTGGCTTGAGAATAGATATTCTTATCAATGAAGAAGAACAAGCAAATTGCTAAATTTGGTTGGGCAATAACAATTTATTCTGGCTTTATATTTTATCATTGCATTTGTATTCATCCAGCTTTCCTTCCATGCTCCTCAAAGTCCACAACTGTGTATGTATCTCAAATACACAAAAGGGCTTTCATCTCAGGTCTACTTGCTTTAGCCTTGGATTTGTCATTGAGCATTATCACCAAGTTCCTTTCTCCTCCTAAGCATATTTAAAAAAGGAAGATAGCATTTTAAAGCTGGCAGGTCACTGGAAGGAACATGCGTTCCAGCTTTGGAGAGCTATCCTTAAATAAAGTCACCTGACACCTATGTTAAATACTGTCCTAATGCATCATTCATTCCAGCTTTTTAATTTGCATTTCCTCTCAACCTTTGAAAATGAAACAATTGTTCCAGTCTACTAATCTGTAATAAATTAAAAACTGCCATTCCACGTTCATCTTAATTCTACAGTGGTAGGGAAGATGCTACCTCCATCCATTTTCTTCCTGAAGTCACATAAACAAATATCATGGAATTGCTTTACCAGCACCTGAAGACCTGTGGGAACTAATGAAATGTACGATATGTTGAATCCTAAGCATAGTGACTGCTTTTCCTGGGAAGGATTATTATTTTTGCTGATTATAGAGCTGCTACCCATCATCTGTCTATATTCAAATATACATTTAATCTTACTTATCTCCTGTTCCAGTTTTACTGTTCAAAGCAAAAGGAACTGAAATGCCCTCCAGAAAAAGAATCCTTTCAAATAAATAATTGCTATCTGTATTCACATAATACATCAGAGAGACTGTTTTCAGAAAGATCTGCCTGTGTCAAAAGTTAACACTGTAGCATCCTAGTTAGTTAGAATCCACAGTTCAGAACTAGTTCAAGCAAAAGGAAGAGGCAAAATCAAATAAATGCTCTTTTATGTATTTTGTAGTTTTATATGTGAGGTACAATTGTTTTCATTTCAGGTCCTGTATAAGGGAATTAGCAAGACAATCAAATACATTCACCAACATATGATAGAAGCAAGTAGGAGATAATTATAATTTGCAATTGCTCTTAGTATATCACTATTGTGGACTGCTTTTATAGAAACAGGCTTTTATAGACTTTTAGAAATAAGTCCAACAACCCAGTTGTTTCTCATTGTACATACAGTATGTACAGAGGTGAAATTCAACCGGTTCTAGCAGGTTCACTAGAACTAGTAGAAAATTTTCTAAGCAGTTCAGAGAACTGGTTGTTAGAAGAAATCTCTTTTTGTTCTTTTCTATTTTACAGGGTTAATCCTGTAAAAAAGGCAGGAAAAAAACATTCTGGTGTTGTTTCTAGCATAATCTTTATCGCTCTGCTTACAGAAACTGCCCACCCAGTCAAATGACACCCCTCAGCCACATACCCAAGTCACGCCCACAGAACCTGTTGTAAAAATGTGTCTCCCTCCTCCTTCCAGCTGGATAATCTTGGAGTGATGCAGCTTCAACTTTCATTTTCCCACTTCCTTTCATTCCTCCCTCTTATTTCATGGCAGACTGTCACTGCATAGTAGCAAGGCACAAGCAAGCATAAGATGGCAGCTGACAGATGGCCTTTTCCAAAATACATATCAGGAAAATAGTGCCACCAGTACCGTAGTAGTTTCTGTCAAGTGCCAACTACAGTCTTGTCTTTCCATTCTCCATTTATGTACAGTGCTTAGAGTTATTCATATTATTTCTCATTTGATCGCCTGCTCTACTAGTAAAATCAAATAAATAAACAAAACTAGGCTTAAAATCACATAAGTCTCATGGCATAGTTAGCTATATAAAGGGCAGAAAGTGGTAAAGGCATACAATTTGTTCTGTCATGCCCATTTTTGCAGCTACTGCTGACATCCCCAACAATTGCCAATTCTGAAGACATCCCATGAGTTTCTGCAGGCCAAAGTTTGACATTTTTCCTTCTCAGCCAAGCTGGTTTTCACAATATGCTTCAAGGTACTTTAGACAAGTAAACTGTATTTAAAAATCAATAGTACTGCAGACACATTTAAAGTTGAACTTAAAACTCATTCTCTGCTGGGAAGCTAGAGGGACTGTAGAAATTCTTAACAGAGAGAGCAAAGCGGTTGTGGTCAGTTGGTTACAGCTGGTATTTGAAAAGACTAGCATTTTAGTCATGAGAAAAGGTCAGCCATCAAAGGTCAGATTCATCTTAACTATCACCAAACATCCATAATTTACACCTAAAAACAAAATGTAAATAAAATACATTTCATATTTCCATGTTCGAATAATGGTGTTGTCCCACAACTAAAGCTATAATCATTACCCACTCAATCTATGGGTAAACTCTATTGAATTTAACTGGACATTTCTTCAGAAATATATAAAGGTTTACATTGCAATTCATCACATTTAGTAGTGATTCATTCCTTCCCAGGTCATGCCAGAACTGTTAACATTATATACTTCCATTTAGTGAGTGCATATAGGTTAACATTATATACTTCCATTTAGTGAGTGCATATAGGTTAACATTATATACTTCCATTTAGTGAGTGCATATAGGTTCTTATAGACTTCCAGTTCAACATAGGCATAGAGCACATAAGCCCTTTATCCAAGAGTTGATGCTGATGTGGAAGGAAGGAAGTTGTTAAGTTGGTAACACAATTGTTAAGTGAATCTGACTTCCTCACTGACTTTGTCAGAAGATTGCAAAAGCTGATCACATGACCCCAGGATACTGCAACCATCGAGTCGATTGCCAAGCCTTTGTATTTTGATCACATGACTATGAGGATACTGCAATAGTTGTAAGTGTGAAAAACAATCATCAGTCATTTTTTTCTGTGCCACTGTAACTTCAAACAGTCATTAAATGAACTGTTGTAAGTCAAGGACTGCCTGCACTTGTCGAAATCTTCCAGTAATGGAACTGCAGATGCCTTGCAACAGGAAAATGCAGTACTAGTTTATACTTACCATGCAAGGAATGTTGTTCCAAACAATAAAATCTATACCCAGATTATAAATCCTATCATCTGAATCTAAACAGAATCTAAGGGCTATTAACCCCATTTGGCACAGTGTGCATATCACAAACAAATAAACATAAAACATTTTCAATGCCATTAAACTCTCCCCCACAAAGGCATTTTACAGATATGTCCTTTCTCGAATAGTTGAATTTTAATATATTTTAGTGAACTTTTAGAATGGTTACCAGCATGCTTTCATCTCCGTACCTGCTGATAATATACCGTAGTAAAATTTGCAGTATTTAAATGTACAGTTCTTAGACAATTTTTCACATTTCTTTGGACTTGTTCACATTCCAAGTGAGGAGAGTTTTTATTTCAGTAACTTCTGTTCCTTTGAAAAAATTGCTTCTTCACTTTAAGATAACAATAAGCTGCTGGATATATGGCACATTTTCTTCTTTTCTTGATGGATTGAACCTTACTGTGACTTTGGTTAACCTTTTATTATTAACTGAGTAGTGAAGCATCATTTAATCATGAATTTTATAATGAAAGTAGCCTAAAAAACTCAGAAGCAATTAAATATTTACCAGTTTAAGCTGTTTCAATATAGATGAGGGAAGCAGGTCTCAAAATGTATTTTATGTGTATTTCTCCTTGGCTTTCATACTAAAGACAGTGCCTTTTATTTCTTTTTTTTTATTTCTATCCCTTTATCATTTAGGAAGGCTTCAGACCTTCAAGGTAATTGAAAGTTTTTATAATATCAATATACCAAAAGAAAAGGCATTAGAAACATTCTTGAAATACAGATTTGTTACATAGTCCTCAGTCAAGTATCCAAATGTGCTTTTTATGTCTGTATTCAAAGTTCTGAAAAGACAAAATCGCTGGCCTTTGAGGATTGAGAATCAGATTTCAGTAACAGATCTGTCATTAGTTTATTTTTTCAGGTTTTAATTGGCCATTTTTCCTTCCAATTCTTTCCAGAGATTAACATAAAACCAAAAAACATGCGTTTATAACATGGATAGCTATCCATTATAAGTTTTTGTTTTTGTCTTAAGGAAAATCATAGGGATATACAGTATTTGTTGTGACTGAACAACATGACAAGGAGGATTGAGGTCCATACTGAAAAAAAATAGAAGTCTACCAAGGAGCTCTACCTTCTCATAACATTCTATGGCTAAGGTAGAATGCTTTCTCCAAAAATACCTACTAAGAAATCAGACCCGCAAAAATCTATTGCGGTGTGCCCTTATGGCAATTCCTTTTTTAGGTATTTATGGATGATGTGATGAGTGAACAAGTAAAGAGGGCAAATCCTGAAATATCTAACAATGCAAGTTGTTTTGCTTCCTTGCATATTCTCCTGCTGCTGTGTGTAACTGTCTAATTTGAATATTGCCAGCATATTCAGAGGAGACATCTCAGCGTTTCCTTATAATGAGATAAGTTGACATCTAATCCAGTCTTCTGTAATGCTATGTGAATAGCAATCATTAGGAAAGGCACCTGTGGCCTTAACTGAGCTTTAAAATGCATCGAGAGCAGATCGGGGCTTTTCTGTCTTGTTGGCATGAGTCAAAATACTCCATCTTGAAACATGTTGACAGCCATAATTTCTTATTTTAGCACAGGGGAGAAAGGATCACTAATCAGTTACCTCAAGAATTGCCTCATAGCTGCCAAATACTCCAACATCTTCAATTTCACATTCTGGAAGGTGCTTCAGTTCAGAAAAGAGAAAAGTGGAAAAAGAGAACAATGACTTTCAATACAGGGGCTATGAGTTTTATTGACTTAATTTATTTATTTATTTAATTTATTTATTGTAGAACTCTTTGCCCAAATATACATAGTACATATTATGTACATGTAATACATATATTATAAATTGAGATAGTCCTTGATTTACAACAATTCATTTAGTGGCCATTCGAAGTGTCAACACCACTGAAAAAAGTGGCATGACTGTTTTTCACACTTATGACTGTGGCAGCATCCCCAAAGTCACATGATCAAAATTCAGATGCTTGGCAAATGACTCATATTTGCAATATGGGCCACAGTATCCCAGGGATTACCTTTTGCTATCTTCTGACAAGCAAAGTTAATGGGAAGCCAGAGTCACTTAACAACCATGTTATTAATCTAACAACTCAGTAATTCATTGAATAACTGTGGCAAGAAAAGGTGTAAAAATGGGGCAAAATTCACTGAACAACTGTCTCACTTAGCAACAGAAATTTTGGGCTCAACTGGGGTCATAAGTTAAGGACTAATATTGAGTTTTTTATGTAGCAATGCGTGTAATATTTCAATACTCTGCAACATTTTTGAGAAGAAGACGATTATTATTAGATATTTAAATGGTTTCCATTGAGAAGTCTTTTCAAATTAACAATAGCCAAAAGCAAATTATTATATTTAATCATAATTAAAGGTAAAATAGTTGAGGAACATCTTCATGCCTTCATACATAACATGAAATCAATTTCTATTAATCATGGCTTGCTGATCAAATCATTATGTTCACCAACCATCTTCTTCTTTCGGCTGTTCCCATTAGGGATCACCACAGTGAATCATCTTTTTCACCTAACTCTATCCTCGGTATGTTCACCCACAATCTTAAAATATAATACATCAATTCACATATGCCAATCCCAAAACAAACCAGCCAGATGATCTTAAATTGCATGGGAAGGAATGGCTTTATTCATACAATATGCATAACCAGGTCAGTTAAAGGTCCAGCAAAAAAAAGTTGCAAAAAATCCAAAGTTTGGTTAATGCTAACCTTGGTTAGGTGTTTTGAGATTTAGTAGAAAGACAATGATTTAAATTTTTAAATTTAAAAAACTGGCAATGATTTTGTTTAAGTTATTTAAATGTTTCCATAGAGTGAACATGGTCTTTAGGAAATACAGGAGCTATGTATATAGGACTTACTCTCACAGACATTATCTATCAGGGAAATTGACAAGGATGGCATCTTTTCCCAACTTAGCAATATATAGATGTATTTGGCTATGATTTTCTAGAATGGTCTTTGATCAGATTGGGGGAAGATGCTATATATTATTGTTACCATGGTATTTATTAAATTTTCATTTTTCTGTTTGTAAGAGCAGAACTAAATAGGTAGATTAATTTAATACATCTGGTAAATTTCCTTCGTTGTGCATGCAAAGGCCCTTAAAACTCATCTGCTTTCATTTATTTTTAACAATTAGAAGTTTAGTGCACAATAGTTTATGAAGTTTTCAATGAAAAGAATTATTTCAAAGAACTATTTTTAATCTAAATGTTCTGGGTATATTATCTGTGGAACATCAATTAATCAATAAAAATATTTTCAGTCTAGAACCAGGTGCAAGAAAAATAATAACAATACAGTAAATACTTTAAAGGATTTAAAAATAAAAGAAAATCCTGAGATAATTAACAGCTAACAATTAATAGCATGGAAGTGAACCCCAAAGACTTCAGGGAGCTGTAACAACTGACAAAGATTTTGCAATCTTCTTGGGTTTATCTGAAAAATGATCACCCAGTAGAAGGGTAGTAGTCTTCCTATCACAGTGACAATTATAGTTATTAACAATTGGAAATATTAAGTTCAATCATCATTGGGTGCAGAACAGGCATTTTTAATAGCACAGTTGAAATATATTCTCCACATCTGAACAAAAATATGGTAATGAGCTATCATTACTCAAGTTATCACTCAAGGATTCAACAGTACTAGATAATTTTAATCTTTCTTTCCTTTTAGGAAATATTGTTGAGAATGTGATTTGTCTATACCTTTAGAAGGTTCTGTAAAAAGCTGAATATGAATACCATGTAAAACACTACAGAGGGTGATATGCTCAGCTGAGCACATCATCCATATCAAACTCCCTGATCTGCACTCCATCTACAACAAACACTGCCGAACCAAAGCTATAAAGATAGTGATGGACCCCAGCCATCCCAACAACAGACTGTTTACCACAATGTGATCAGGAAAGCGTTTTCGCTCCCTGAAGGCAAACACAGAAAGAATGAGGAAAAAGCTTCTTTCCACAAGCAATACGGACATTTAACCAGGAACTACAAGCACACTCAGGACCCCAACAAGAACCATGTCTGCATCTAACTCCCTCCAATAAATTTGAAATTGAAATTGAATATATAGACTCTTTCTGGTTGCATTTGTGGATTGTTTCTGGTGGGATCAGGATGCTATTGTGTTTCTTTACTTGATTTATATGCTGCCCATGTCACATACTCTGGGCAGCTAAAATAAATACAATATGCAACAAATAACACAACACGTAATAAAGTGTAATAAATAGAACATAGCAAAGTAACAAAAGAAAAAATACTACTAAGGATAAAACAATCAATAATAAACAAACTCATTCAGTTTCATGGACTGATCTCCCACATAAAAGCCAGATCTCAAGAGCTTTACAAAAGGCCAGCAGGTCATAATTAATGTAATTTGGTGAGAAGCAGGTATTCCAGAAGGCAGACACATAGTGCCTTTATCTTGACCTTCCAAGATGGCCTTTATTTTATTTTTTAAAAAACAATACTTTATTGAATTTAAAAACAAAGAACAAAAACCATTACATACAACATCTATAAATTCCATATATTACAATACAATTCAGCAGAACTTGTATATGGCTTGTGATTCAAATACATCTCAATGCATGTCTTCATTATTTCTGTTACTATACCGTCCTTATTCATTTATAATATTCTATTGTTTATCCATACGTACACAGTATATACATTCATTATTTCTAACAACATACCTTCCTTGTTCATTTACCAATTCTGTTATGCATCCATCCATACCATTTTTCCCACACTTTATAATAATCCAATATTTCCATCTCTTTTAATACCAAAATTAGTCTGTCCATTTTTGCACATTCCATAATTTTCTGTATTATTAGACTCTCTGTCGGGACATGTTCGTCTTTCCAGCATTGTGCCAAGGCAATCCTTGATGATGTAACTATATATACCATTAAAATCTGTCCTCTTTTGTGTATTCCCAGGAGGAATATTTCAGCTTTAAATTCTAGTTGGACCTTTACAATATCCTGTAGCCAATTCCTTATCTTATTCCAATAATTTTTAATTTGGGGGCATAGATGGTTTTTAATACTTTTTATCAGGGTATCGTTCTAGACAGAGCTGGGAAAGAGTGACAACATGTTATGGTGGTTGTCCACCTTTCTTTGAGATCAGGACCAAGACCAAGTCTGGGAGCAGGTGCAGTTACTCTAGGATTCAAGAGGTCCTGACAGCTGTGTATGGATTTTGGGGGGGTTCTACTTTCTCCCACTTTTATTTAAACTCTACATATAACTGTTGATGGCTCATCTGCTGGTATGGATATGATATAAATATAAATATCAGTATGCTAACCATACTTAGTTACATGTGCCAAGTAATTCCATCAAAAATGGATCATTTTGGAAAAGGTATCCTTTTAACAGCATAATTGAATAAGATGTTGCTGAACTCACATCTCAAAAGATCTCAACAAGTACAATAATTTTTTTAATGAATAAAAGCTGCTGGTTGTACCTTATTCCTTATAACTGCATCTGCCTAGCCACCCAGTCTTTGCTACTTCTCCCATCCCAATTTGGATCCTATATTAATTTAGCCACTCACAAAAACTTGTACCTTTTCATATAATTCATTAGTTGGAGAAGGTACTACTAGATTCCTCCTGATTTTGGGGTACTGTAGGCCAATATGGCTTTCTTCTTACACAGTATAAAACAAGTAACATAGTAATCTTGGAATTGACTGAGATTAAAAACTTTATGTTCCTCCTTTAGTTTAAAACCCAGATTCTAGCTAGAGTACTGCACCATATAGGTGTCAAACAGATTATGGATTAAATAGGGATACCAATAAAAATATCAAATAATATGTAACTGGTACCTCTCATTTTAAAAATTAGGCACCACTAATGCTAGTTATGAAGTATCCATTTTATTTTAAATTCAGGAAAAGAATTGTATCTGATAGGCTTGTTAGTAACTTGTTATTTGTACAGTTTATTACATCTGTAATTACTGTAACTAAATACTACATTGTAATAATTTTTCTTGCATTCAGTTCTTATTCTGTGTGTATTTCATGTAATAAATTTAAAAAGTTTTAAAAGTTATGGATTATGAGTGTGGTCAGAAAAATGGATTTATACCCACTCGTACTGCTTGAAATTTCATACCAGTATCCAGTAGTGGAATTCAATTTTGTTTTATTAGCAGTTCTGTGGGTGTGGATTGGTAGCGTGGCTGAGGGGTCATGTGACCTGGTGGGCAGTTTCTGTAAGTAAGGCAATAAAGATTAGGCTAGAAATAACACCAGAATGTTTTTTTTCCTGCCTTCCTTACAGGATTAACCCTGTAAAGTGGAAAAAAACAAAAGGAGATTTCTTCTAACAACCGGTTCTAGGAACTGCTTAGAAAATTTACTACCGGTTCTAGCGAACCTGCTAGAACCTGCTGAATTTCACCTCTGCCAGTATCTCTGGGCACGTCTAAAGAATTCATACAGCAAAAATCTAGATGTCATTGCTTGACCTTTTTTCCTTTGCTTCCCTCTAGTGTTCATCCAGATCTTTGCAACTATATTTGCTTATTTTAGCCCCTGGACTCTGCAATCTCTTGTAAGATTTGTACTATATATTATACTCTGCCACAATTTCCTAGATCTCTGCCTGGAGTAAATATAGGAAACATAGGGAGAAAAAATGATAAAATATTACTATACTCTGAGCTGCAGCGAACGAAATAAAAGTACATTCTGTTTCCTTAAATTTCCATAGTCTTTTTATGGATTTTGTGAGAATATTCCCTTAGGCATCACTGTAAAGATGAAGAAATTTTCTGAATCCTGTCAAGTTGTACAGGCAGAAGATACAACTGGCACTATACATACAGCTATATTTTATTTAATTCATTATTTGGAGGTGGGCAGGTTCTTCTAATACTTTATTCTAGCTTTGAGGCAATATATCTTCTACCTACTTTCTACATTTGCCACTGGTGAATAATAATTCTAACCATTGGGGTTTTTTTTATCTCTTCTCAGTTGCTATATGCCTTCTGTGAAACATACAGAAGAGAACAAGGAGAAGGACAACAGAGAAAAAGGAAATTACATTTTCCTCTTTCATTCTGTCAAAGGATGGAAGAGATTCATCAATCAATTTTCCCAAGTTGTGTTTCTTTTCTTCCTTGATAGTGGTTTACACTTCATTGGGCAATAAAAGAAAGATAGTCACTGAAGATGTCATGTTGAAACTTAAGGATAGAGCAATATCCTTTTTTAACATTACATTGTCAGAGAATAACTCTTTTTTGTTGCCCAATGAAATGTAAACAAGTCCCGGAAAAAAGGAAATACAAAATGAAAGAATCAATTCATGAATCTTTTCCATCCTTTGAAAGAATCAAAGAGGACAATGACATGTCTTAAACGTGTATTTGGACCATAAGGTATGCCAAACTGGGCCGAGATAGTTTTTAAGCCTGTACAGATGCTACACCTGATGACAGAACATTTACTAACACAGAAGCAACCCAGCTTTCATTCAATGAAAGCGCTAGGAAAAAAACAACTGATAAGGAAAGAATTACATCCTAACAGTATTCCATTAAAAATAGCCAAAAGTATTGTGATGTGAAGAAGAAACCTGTTAGTCAAAGTAGAGAGACTAAGCAGACTCTGAAGCAGCTAGTTAGAGAAAAGTTTAATTCTAAATCTTAAAATTAACTCTTAATGTATTATTGTGCACTACGAAGGGTCACTTTCCATGAAATAGGCAACTATATAAATTTGATTAATATGAATAAATAATACAAATAGAACTCTCTTCCCTGAAGATAATTTGGTTGACTTATGACTATTTTTCACACTTATGACCATTGCAGTATCTCACAGTCATCTGTACCAAATTCAGAGGCAACTGGTTCATATTTATGACCGTTGCAGTGCCCCAGGGTCACATGATTAACTTTTGCAACCTTCTATCAAGCAAAGTCAATGGTAACAACCAGGTTACTAACTAACTTAACAATTGCAACGATTCACTTAAAAACCATGGCAAGAAAAGTCATAAAATGAGGCAAAACTGACTTAACAAATGTCTCACTTAGCAATATAAATTTTGGGCTCAGTTGTGGTCATAAATCAAGGGCTGACTGTAACTTCAACTTTGAGAGAATAAGAGGGATGACCAAAGTATGAACAAAAAAAATATTTAGGAAGAAAAATATTAATAGTGTAGCACACACAAACCAAAAATTGCAGTGAGAATGTGAGCTTAACCAACCATAGAATTAATTAACATTTACTGGGGAAAGGGGGGGAGAAATGAGGGGTGAGGAAGGACAGAAAAGGAAAAGGGGGGGGGGTAAAACCATATAGACTCTTTGAGTGAATGTACTGGGTCTTCTGCAGTTTTGCAAAGCTGCAGCCCAGTTTTGCAGTGTTCTATGTTCCAGTTTTTACATGTTCCATTTTTTTGTAGCTATTAGCTATTTTTGTAGCTGTAGCTATTAGTCATTGAAAAACTTATCACCCTGGGTTGTTTTCAGAAAGGTGTTCTAACTTTGTCTTCATTTAAGTTGCTTTTCTCTCTTCTTCAGCCAATTTTATGCTGTGCTGCAACAAGACTTTACTCCTGTTGCATGAAATGAAATATTTTTTTGTTTATTTTCTATAATTCATCCTCTTCCCACACAAGGATTCTTGCAGCTTGTGGTTCCCAATTTTTTCCATGTTTCTCTAATTCTAGCACTTTGCTTCTTATCTTAAACAAGTATGTTTACAATCACGATCTGTCTTCTCATCTCATAATTTATTTTTGTAGGAAATGTTTCTACGCACGACTAGTAACTTTAGCATACACAAAGAATTTCTGATGCTTCAGATAAACTTATCATTTATGCAAGACAAATGATATAAAACAGGCTTACCTTGGCCTCTTTGTATAAATAACATTTATAAGCCCCGTACCATTTTTTTCTAAATAAATGGGTCCCAGTGTTACATTACTTATGTCTATTTCATATTTTAGAAGAGATAACCAAAACACCTAATTAAATATCATATCAAAAAACATTCCTTAATCAACTTTTCCATAAATCATTTTTTAATTTAAGATTAGTCATTTCTCATCCTTTGGCTGAAGATGTAAATCTATCATTTACTAAATGAACTACTGTACCTATCATGGTACCCTATAAAATTTGCACAAATATAAATATTTCTATTCAGTATTTTGTTTAATAATACACACACACATTAAGCTCTAACACATATACACATGCACAAACACACACAAATGCACAACTACATATTTAGGAATAAGCATTGCAATTAAGTAAATTATCTAGGGCTTTAATTTGTGCAAATAAAGGAAAAAAGTATGTTTTCAAAAATTTTACCATAGAATCTTGCTATAATTCTGAAAAATAAAACCTAGGTAATTTCACCCGAAACTGGTACCTGGAGGCCGTGCGGAGTTGGATGGGTCAAAATAGGCTCCAGCTCAACCCGGCCAAGACTGAGTAGCTGTGGTTTCCTGCGCCCAGATTCAGCCAGCTTGTTCCATTGCTGGTCATGGGAGGAAAGATCTTGACCCCCATGGAGGGGGCCCGCAATCTGGGTGTCCTCCTGGATGTACGGCTGTCATTAGAAGACCAGATTGCAGCCATCTCCAGGGCGGCTGTTTATCAAGTCCGAAGGATCTCCCAGTCTGACCCTTTCTGGATCAGGACGCTCTTCATACAGTCACTTCTGCCCTCGTTATCTCTTGCCTAGACTATGGCAATACTCTCTACATGGGGCTCCCCTTGAAGAGCATCCAGAGGCTGCAGTTATTTATTTATTTATTTTATTTATTTATCATATTTATATACTGCCCCATCTCCCTAAGGGCTCGGGGCGGTTCACAGCCAATAAAAGACAAAATACATAACAGAATTTAAAAAACCAATCTAAAATAATTAAACTTGCTGATCATCTTTAAAAACTACTATTAAAAATTTAATTAATTAA
>JAEANM010009934.1:0-16087 GCA_017656035.1 Myanophis thanlyinensis
AATTTAAAATTTAATTTAAAATTAATTAACCCTGTGGTATCAGGCCAGGCCGGCTTGTTGAAATAGGTGGGTTTTCATACACATGTACGTACCAAATAGTTAATCACATCTCATGAATATCAGTCTCATACATCATATCTGGGTGAATTTTGTTAGATTCCCAGCATCCTTGGCATTCTGATGGCTAACAAATTGCTAAACAAATACCTTACTGACAGAAAATCAGTCTCTTTTACAGACAAATTAAAAAGGAAATGATCCAACCTGAAAATGGAGATGAAAAACTAACCATTACAGAGATTCAGAAGGCATACATCTTTCTCTAATACAGTGTCATTCTCATCACTCACGGACAAGTCTATTTTTGTTATATATACTGCATGTTCAGCAGAATGTCCACATAACTCAATGGGTCTAATGTACTATACAGCTAACAATAGGATTAGGGTCTGTAGACTGGATCCAGTTAAAACATGTTTAGATCTAGCCAGGTGAAATCAATCAGAAAAGTAAAGTATCACAAGCTTAATGTCCATTGGTTTCTATTTTGACTAATTTTAACCCAAATTCTTTCCATGTATATTGCCACCTAAAAATGGAAATATATCTACGAAGCAGATAGCTATCAATTTCCATTTCATCGTTTCTGACTGTAAATAATTTCAATCAATTCCTGCATTAGTATGTATATTTACCAAAACAACATCACTCAACATCATCATTCAAATTAATGCTTCTTTCCCATTTTTCCTAATGCATCCATATCAGTGCCTAGTATATTCTCTAGAAACTGATTTGGGCTTGAGATAACCTATTTTGTGCATTGGCTTCTTTTATATAATCATTTATTAGCATGCTTTGCTTCCTTGGAACTAGTAAGTCCAGTTCATCCAGAAAATATCAGGTGGATAAATCTAGTATTTATAATTATAGGATATCCGTTCACTCAGTAAAATTCCAAATAACATTTAAATGCCATAATTAAATCAATGAACTTTCCCAGTTCTGTAATTTTTAACAAACAATTCATGTTGTCTTCAAAATCATCTCTATAAATTTCTATTTTCATAAATGGTAGTGAGAATACAACTCCTGACATGGTAGTGAGAATACAACTCCTGAAATGAATATCTAGGTAGCTGTAGTTAGCTTAAATGATACCTATTAATAACTACTGAAGACCATTGGCAATAATTCAACATGTACCAAAAAAGAAGTATTTTTCTACAATAATATACATTGAGACTAAGCTGCTATGCAATTGTGCTGGACTTAACACCATGAAGGGTGTTAATGCTAACACTGTTTCATATGAATAAACAAACGGACAGCAATCACAAAGGGTATCTAAACCAATATCATCTCCCTTAGTCCAAGATGAGTCATCTCTGCTACAATCATTATTATTCCTCTTTGAAGGTTTACAATTTTGAATTCAGAAAAGACTGAATTGTGAATGTCTTTCTTTTGTAAATGAAACATTTATCCTTTTTCTTGTAAACCAATATTAAATTTGTCTGGTACAAGATGTTTCTTGGTTTTGAGCAAGTCTAATTGTTTACATATTTGGCTGACTTATGTGTCAGTTGTTTTAATTAATTCAAAAATATATTTGTATTTATTGTTCTGATTAAAATATCCAATAAAAAGCTATGCATTCTACCATTTCAATAATATGAATGCTAATAAAACATCTTGATATTTTTGTAAAACTTGCCCATCTGAAAAAAAAATTTTTCAAGAGGCAAATAAAGTTTATTATGAAAGTAGTCTCATTAATGCCAAAGCATAGCTGCATCCTAAAAAATTTAAAAGAAGCATATATAGATTATAGAATGCTAAATAAGAGAAAAACTATCATAACTTCAGATATTTTACAGCATCAGGTACATTAAACCCAAAAGGCATAGCTGTGGCCATTACAGGAAAATATGTTTCATCATAGTACATTTAAAAGGCACTCTTTTAGAGATTGAAATTGATGTTGCAAGTTTGCCAGAACTATGGGGGAAGGGGAAGAATGCCATTTGTAATAGGAACTGTGTATATTCCAAACCGTGATCCAGACTGAAAAACTGTGATGTTAAAAGAATCTTCAAAAGAGAAATTGCAATTCTCCATCATACAAAGGATAGACTTTGCATTCATCATCATCATTTCTGTGTATATAATGAGCCATAACACAGATCCTTAAAGAGAAAACACATCCAGATTAATGTGATTATAGCAGCACTATGCTAATACGCTTGCCAATTAGAGCCAAAGTGTTATGGTGCCTGGAACATTATATCATGAGTAATTACTCTAATTCTCCTTCCAAGCCACAGATGGGTACCTGTCTCCCCACTTCCTGTCCCTGCAGACCATCTATTTTCCCCAGCTGTTTTGTCTCCCCACCATCTCCTCATCCCCATTTCCCTCCTTCTCTCTAAATCAACCAGGAGCTTAATATTATAGTATAGGTTGTGAGCTGAAATCGAAAATATATGCATAAATGCATATGCTTCTGCATGAAGGTCATTAGACTTTCACTTGACAGAAGAAAAATTCTATCCAAAGCAAAGCAACAATAACAACCCAAACCACCCAGAACTCAGCTCAATTCTCAATTCAGCAGTATCCAATGATATACTTTAAAGATAGCTATCCTCCAAATGTTTATTGACATAACAGACTAAATGAAGGGGTAAATGGCAAATTGAACTCCAATTTACAGAACTAACATTGAGGAAACATTTAGTTCTAAATGGTGGCCTGCCTTTAATATACTCACAGGATATTCTCTCAGGCTATACTTGCAGATTAATGATCAGAGCTCAAAACTCATATCTCTTTTGCCCACTGTCACCCTCTACAGAATTCAGTTTTGTAAATTTACACATTTCAGCAATATCTAGAAAAGGCAGTCATTGTATTGCTGCCATTGTTAAACAAAAAACTTTACCAATTTACTGCAAATGAATTGGACAAATGTTAAAATACACCGATCTACATTACTCTCATGTTTGTTTTGAAGAATATATGAAGTCTGCATAGATTGTACTTGGTTGGCTGAATTACATTACAGAGGTATTTTACTTTTGCATTGCTTGTTTGCTTGTGTATTGAACAAATTTGTATAGCCATCCAATTCACACACAGTGACTCCAAGTGGCATACAACATTAAAAATCCAGAGTTAAAAATCCACAATTTAATCCCACTCCACACATCTTTGTTATTGCAAAGCACCTGATGAAGATAATAGTTGGAGAGATGGGATCAGTTTTTCCCCTTTACTGCTTTGATTTTATGTTTGAAGGACACCTTTCAGCAAAGAACTTACCTCAAATGTTCCATGAATTGAAGAATCCCCAGAAAACTCATAAAGTTCTACCTTACTCCAATAGACTTTCTCAAAAATTATTTGCTTCTTTGTTATAATTTATACAAAATTAAGGCTAAAGGAAAACCACTGACTGAACAGAATATATCCAGGAAGGGAAGGAAGGGAAGCAAAGGGAAAGAGACAGACATTTTGAAAAGCTTGCCAGTATGTTTATATTTATGCTCCAGTTTCACCTAAAGGTACTCTGAATATACAGTGTTGTATACTATGTGTTGTGTTTGTGTGTGTGGATGGATGGATGGATAGATAGAGATATAACTACATCAAGACAGAAAGAGAGAGACAGAGAGATGGAGAGAGAAGAAAGAGTAAATTGGTAACAAACTGGCAGATTTATTTCACTAAAAATGTACTAATGTGCTTAATGGCTCCCAATCTTTCCCTAAAAAAAGCACATGGAAGGCAAGAAATTATACTTCTATTGAGATACTTGCTAATATCAAATTAATTTGCCATTTCATAATGCAAATGTCCAGTGCAATCATTCATGTAATCAAATCATCAATTGTTATAAGATAATAGGTTTTGCTTTTCTGCTTTCCTGCTCATTAATATTTCAGATGGCTTTTCATATAAAATTTCAATATTTTCATAAACCTCAGTTAGGGAAGAGAAGAACAATAGAATATCAAAGACACAAATTATGTTGTTCTATTTAGATAATCAGGAGAGCCCTTGTGTACCATACAGTCATTACTTTTTATAACTACTACTGCTACTACTATTACTAAGACAAAATGTTTTGAGTAATGTGACCTATTAAAAAGCAATACATTTATAAAGAAACAATCTAATGTAGACCACAAACTGTAGCCTAGTCTGAACTAGTTTGGTGCTCGGACTAGACTGTCCTCTTACTTCTTGCCCCATTTATCCATGCAGAGGAAAGGCAGCGAAGACTCACTGGCTGGCTGCAATATGGCATGGCTCTTTCCTTTGAGAAATTGTCTTCTTTCCCCTTGGGTGGTGCGATGCCTCAGCGATTGAGATGCTGGGCTTCTCAGCTGGAAAGTAACAGCCTGGGTTTAAGACCTGAGCGTCATGTGACAGGGCAAGCTCCCCTGTTCACCTAGCTCTTGCCCACCTAGCAGTTTGAAAGCATGAAAATGCAAGTAGATAAATAGGTACTACTTCAGTGGGAAAGAAAAGTGCTCCATGACTTCATCCTGGCCCTATGACTGCAGAAACATCTTTGGACAGTGCTGGCTCAATGGCCCTTGAAATGGAGATGAGCACCACTTCCTATGGTTGCTTATGGGTAGCATACTAAAATTCACAGAGACTCTTTTCCTAGTCTCCATGACTTTCCTATGCCTTTTTAAATATTTGTACACACGTGGAGTCTTATTTATAAGTGTTATTTGTATGTCACTCGTTCCTAAATGGTCTAGATATCTTGATAATCAAGATAAATAAAGCTATGCATATAAAAATATCAGGAAGTATATTGTTTGTTTATAATATTTATATGGCTGCCCAATAATGTAACTTGGCATACAAAAACTTACGCCTACCACAATTATCATAAATAATCACATTTCCTTTTGCTGAGTCTTACCAAGCAGGGAACTAATCTTACCAAGCAATCTTATCAAACTAGCCTAGGATATCTGTCTTCATATTTATTTTATAATGGCATTCAGCCACTTCAATCTTCTTTTCTCTTGTCTAGTCTCCCATTGACAACAGAGATTCTGAAAATGAATAACTAGTGCAGATTTGGATGATAGCTTATAGAGATCACAATGAATTGCAAATCAAAGCCCCATTTGCTTGCTTAATAAGTTTCAAATATTATCTCTAATTTGAAGGCAGTCATTGCATCCCAGGCTGATATTCTAGCTAATAAAAATGCTATGGCATGGCTGATTCTGAATGAGAACATATTAGAACAAATTGAAAATAGAAGAGCCTACAATCCTACACGTAGCTTCTTCTTCAAGCCCAGAACAACAGAAAAAATATTAATATAGTGGATTATAGCCCATTGCTATGTGTTGTTCAGGTAAAATGGTGTGGGAAGGGAGTTAAGAGCATGGAGAAGCATTTGGAATAGTTATTTTACTGCCTGTTTTATAGGAATTATTTTGGGGATTATTCCTCTGGATTTATTTTCCCCAGCCTACATGAGATGTGGCCTAACTTCAAACTCTTGTTTTTCTTTTGTTGGTTTCTCCACTTTATGACATTTGCTCTCATCTGTTCAGTTTTACAAAGTTAATATGCTGCTGATAGACAGAGGGATTAGAATCCTGAGCTTCTTTGTATAACTTCCTTCCAATATTCTGCTAAGTAAGAAAAATTATTCCTCCCTCTTAAAAAAAAATAGGAACAATAATTAGTTTCTCCAGAATCCCAGGTTCCGTAGAACTTCAAAAGCTTCTAAAAAAACCTGTAATGGTCCATATGAATGCATTTGAAGGAGTAGGAGTAGGAGGAGTTGGAGGAGGATCAGGCTAGGCAACATTCATATAAGAGACAGCTTAGCTGACAGGAGGAATGAGGACATGCAAATATTTCAGAAGAGAGCGTCTTTAGTTTTTTGGAATGTAAAGATGAAAAATTTCCATTTTAACTGTAACAAAGAAAATATTACCTTTATTTAATAAAATCTTATAGTCTGTACAACCTAATGTAATTTATATTTATGTTTCAAGAATTATTATGCAGGCAAAAGGATGTGTTGCTATATTAAAAGGAAATTGAAATCATCTTTGGAATGTACTTATATAAATCCTGAATGTAAAACTTGACCAAAATCCCAAATAAATCAAACCTCACTACAAAAACTTCCAAGAAAATATGTCAAAAGCTTAATCAGCATATAAAAAAATATGGCTTTTGACATTGAAAATCTTGTACAAATGATGAGCTGCATAAACAATAGTTGAAGCACAAGTTATAATCTTCAGGCTTGAATAATGTAAAATTTTCAGCATCCATATCAATACATATATAAATGGATGTATATGTGTATGTTCCAGCATAATTCTGGAACGCCTACACCAATTTCAACCAAACTTGGTAAACAGATGATTTACTCTCTGGAAACAAATACTGTGGAGGTAAGACACCCTTATTAGCACTCCTAGCACCCCTAGGTGGGTGTGTGTGTGTGTGTATGTGTCTGAGCTTGCGCTCGTCAAGGTGGAGCTTGGTGGAATACAGAGGTAACCTTGGCAATTGGCTGCAGCAGGTCATGAAGTGCCTGGGTCGGATCATGTGGTGTGGAAACTGATGGTGGCAGTGGGAGACACATAAGCCCGGAGGCCATCTTTCACGAGAGGGTGAGTGAACCTCTTGTCCAACAGAAGGTTGGGTGTGAGATTAAAAAGAGAGCAAAGTGAGAGGAAAGAAAGGCAGCTCGACAAGAGGATGAATGAGTCTCTTGCCTTCTCTTATGGAAGGTTGGGTGTGAGGTTAAAAAGAGGGCAAAGCGAGAAGAAAGAAAGGTGGCTCAAGATTCACACTATAAATATAATTCATTCATTTTCCTGTCTAATACATGATTGGGATAAATAAATAACTGAGCAACACCAAGTTAGTTTACCAATAAAATAGACTTATAAAATCCAGCTTAAGATAAAGTTTGAATGGAAAACAAAAAGACAATCTGTCGGAACTATCCCTATGTTATCCAAATGGCTGGCAGGTATGATGTGCATTTGTCAGATAGTCAGCATTAAGCAGTGATGGACTGAATGACAGTGATAGTTTCAATGAGTCAACTTGGCACATGTTCTGAAGCTCAGAGCATCTTTCTCTAAATACTTCTCATGTCAGTGCAAATGACAGCAGCAACAATAAAAAGAACCTGGCTTGCTTATGTTTTAAAATGGGTAAGCGGATAAAATGCTTTCCTGTGATTTTTCACAGAAGTTTTCTAAGCTGACTTTTTGTGCAATTTTTGCTGATATATTACTCCATCTGCCTGATTATTGGAGTAAGAAAGGTCCCAGGATTAACATAATCAGCACAAGGTGAGAGAGAGAAAGAGAGAGAACACTAGATTTCCCACAGCGACTGTAATCCACACACTGATATCCACTCTAGCATACATAATGAATAAATAAATCCTTCTGAAGTCAGTGGAGTTCAGTTTTGAGCGTCCAATTTTATGATCGCCTATGTCTATGCGTATTTTGCCATATGTTAATACCAACAGTTTTGGTGACTGAGAAGCAGGAAACATAAACATTGCTAAAAGAGCTTAAACATTTTATGTTCCCAATTTTCAGCTAAACCTGGCTCTGATGAACTTTGCCCTAGTTGAGGTGAGGTGGGGCTAGTGGCTTATGTTCGTTCATCAATAAATCTTTGCCATAGATAAATGATATCAGGGTACATGTAATGTCATTGCAATTAGCTGTATGGTGATAATGAGTAAAAAAAACTAGCATTGTTTTTTAATTTTCCAACAAACCTACTACCAATTATACCTACTGCTAACAAATGCATTAGACATGTTACCAGTTACATCTATCACTGATCATTGTTCGATGATGTTTGATGAACAAACATTATCTTGAGATATAACAAACTTACTGGCTGAATGTCAGGATTCCACACAACATCAGCGATGCAATCAGAATTCTAAAAAGACAAAGTCCAAGGAATAAGATTTTACTAAAGACATTGTTCTGGTACGATCTGTAGAAATCCCAAATCTAAAGATTCCCAGGCTGTCTCCACCCAAGTAAAACTGAAAGTTCCACCCCAGTAATTATCGCATGTTAATTTCCCTCCAACCACTTCAAAAAGAGATCCAACGACCCCTTAAGACACTTTCCCTCGCAGGTGTGAAATGTCCAGAGAAAATTCTCATGAGAACCAGACCTAAAAGAATGAAAACAAGATAACAATTCCGAGTTGCCGTTTCCAACTCCCCCTTTGCCTTCTCAGCGACCCTGCAGTAGAAAAAGAGAAAATGTATCAAATCTAAAAGGCCTGAAATTTTACTGTGGACAATGGCTAATATCCTTCAGCAGAAATCCCCCCAAATAAAAATGTTCTTTTAGATCTTGACACAGTTACATCAGGTCCAAGTTTCAGATGTTCTTGTATTGTAACATCCTTGTTACAAACCTTGTTTTTAGTAACATCCTGGTTGAGAAAAGTTTTAAAGAATTTGAAAACTTGTTGCTGTTGTTGTTCAGTCACTAAGTCATGTCCAACTCTTCACAAACCCATGGACCATAATATGCCAAACCGTCCCTTCCCTTTCCTCCACCATCTTCTAGATTTTCCCAAGTTCAAGTTCATTGTGTTGATGACACTATCTAACCCTCTCCTCATCTACAATTTCCTTCTCTTTTTGCCTTCAGTCTTTCCCAATGTCAGAATCTTTTCCAATGAGTCTTCTAATTACGAGACCAAAATATTTGAGCTTGGCCTTCATTATCTCTCCCGCCAAAGTGCAATCAGGGTTGCTTTCCTTTAATATTGACTGATTTGATCTCTTTGCGGTCCAAGGGATTCTCAAGAACCTTCTCCAACATCACAAATTGAAAGCATCAATTCTTTGCTGCTCAGCTTTCCTTATGGTCCAACTCTCACAGCCATAAATTACTATTAGGAAAACCATAGCTTTGATTATACAAACCTTTGTCAGTAAAGTTGAAAACTTGTACACAATGTCATTTTAGTTAATTACAATACTGGAATACTATTTTCCAACTTTGAATTGGGGTAGGAGGATTGCTTGTTTTTGTGATATATCAAGATGCTTGCCATTGCTTTCTATGTTTTTTTTCAGTTGGAATGAAAATGAAGGATGTTCTAAAAACTGGTGGAATCTGAAATGATCTGAAGGAAGACTGGGAGATATAATATAGCATAATTATAAAGGCAAAGTGTCAATATCCCACACAATGCAAGATCTGCAATGAAAGAACGAGTGCAGCATCATTGGCATAATTTTTGTCTAAATTCTACTTAAGTATCTCACTGTAAGAGAAGTACCACCAAGCTGATTATGGAATAGAATACTCCAGATACTGAAGCAGTCTTCTCAAGTCCCGAACAAGGCTATATAATTAAAAATAAGCATGTTTGTTATAATCTGTAATCCCTGTGAGCTATTTAGTTTAGCTTTGAAAGGGTGGAGCTACTATACAAGAAACGTCTGTGCTATGTAAATATTTATATAATTCTGCTAGGAAACTGTATACTAGTTAAGGACTTTTAAATACCTTAAATACCCTAAATAAAAAAAAACATGCCTGGTTAAATAAGATAATAAAATGAAGAATCAACCTTTGTAATATGAAATTAGATTTAAATAGAATTTTTAAATTTGCATTGTTAATGCAAACTCTGATTTTTAGTGACAGCAATTTATCACTTGCCATTATCCTACAATCTCATCCTGAGGCATATTCAGGATGCAGATAACTAAGTTTTGATGGTAAAACTAAAAACAAGATGTTCTGATTTGAACCGATTAGGATAATTTAGACCAGGTGGATTTGATTTTATATTGAATTAATATACTCTGATTTTAACCAAATAAAGTATAAAACAGTTTTGAGTGTTCCAGTCTAATTTAGTTCCCAGTATTCACACTTTACAGAGTTTGTATCCATTGATTTTGGTTTTGTTTTTTATATGATAGCTTTCTATAGCCTTTTCCCTCTAGCATTTAGCTTTTTTTTCTTCAAATTAAGCACACCCAGTACTTTCAATGATTCGTCATATTGTAGAATAGAACTACCGGTACTAAATATGTCTTTAGATGTACAACAAAACATTTGATGATGGGAGCAAGATTTCTTGAATGGAAGCACAGGAATGGACCGGAGTCTACATGTACCTTTGCAATCATACTTTGCTTTTTCTAAACATTATTACTATCTGTACCATTTCATTGCAACCATATTATTATTGCCTCAGCAGATAATTTTGTTATGCCCATTGCATCCCACTTAAGAGTTGGGGCAATAATCTTATTTTCAAACTTTCATAATTTTCAAATTTTTAGAGTCAACTTGGCAAGTTTGAAGGCATACAAGATTCACGAATAAATAAAATAAAAACAATGCAAGAAATGATGGAGCAAACCCCCACTGGTATGTTATTTTTGATACCCTCCCATAAGTCTTAGAATGGAGCTATAGTTAAAATATCCTTGTTCCAAAAGGAAATATCCTTTATGCATGAATCCTTTCAGCAGCATTGAGCATATATTTTCTGCTGGATTTCTATCGGGACTCATGAAAAAAAAAATAACATCACCTCTCCTGGGAAAAGTTCTGGATGTTTAAATAAGTTCCATGTCATCTGCTTTTTCTCTGATTATATTATCATAATGGCTTACAAAGTGGCATAACTTTCTGTGGTTGTCTGCCAGTTTGATCTTGAGGTTACAGCACTAGGCTAAAAACCAGGAGACTTTGAGTTCTAATCATAAGAAAATTGGGTGACTTTGATCCGGTCACATTTTCTCAGCCCATAATGTCAGGGTCAAGTGACAAACAGGTTGGTCAATTTCTTTTGACAACTAGGTTGATCTGGAAAAATAAGTGAACTCTGCACTTCTGGAAAAATGCTGAGAAAAAGCAAAAAAGCAAGACAGTTTTCCTTAATATGTTTGTATACAATTTATGTGTAAATGAAATACAAATAAGCAAGAAGTTGGTTTTCTTACTGATTTATTTAAAATGCATTAATTGCTTAAAACTTTTACTAGCACTTCTTTGTAAAACAAGAGGTATCTGTGCATTTTATTGATTAAATGGGTCTGTTAGGAAGTTTTTTTCAGAAATGCTAAGTAAAGTTTATGTAAAACTTACCAAACGGTATTAGCAGAACAATGCACAGGACGTGTTAACTCACAAAGTATCACAGTTATGCCTCTTTTTTGTGTTATATTTAATCTTTGATATTTTAATTCTATCTAATATGAATCAATGCACTTATAAAACCCAATTTAACCACATAGCTTGAGACTCTTAAAGTTCAGCATCATCTAGTCTTTTTTTCCCCTATCAGTAATTAAAAATGATTTAAGGATTGTGAGCAATATGGCTGGATAATATTAATCAGAGGAAAAAAATATTGAGGAATGTAATTGCTCATTTGATTCCATCAGTTCAGGTCAAATATCTCAAGGGAAAAAATATATTTGGAAATTAGGCAACCTCATTTAAACTCTTATTTTTTAAGTTACATATCTAGCTGCTCAGTATTCAAAATTCTAATGGCAAATTTTTAAAGATGGCATTTTAACTACACTTCTGTAGTTTAATTATAAATATAATCACTTTGATTATGGGCACTGTGTTGCTCACAAGAGCAATATAGCTAGGTCAAATTAATGAATGATCCAGGCTAGCATTCTCCTGAGGACAATTGTTAAATTCTGGTGATGTGCAATATATAACATTACAAAATGTTTTATGGGGAAAATATCCAGCTTTAGAAAGTCCTTGGTTGATTATCTTTTAATAAGTAAATCATCCACCACTGTTGATTTTGATCAGTTATCTTAGCAATTATTTAGTATTTATAAAAGCCTAGAATAATATTTTGTGTGTTGCAGGTATGAATCAGAATTTTAAATGTATTGGCTCTGCATCTGCCTCATCTTAGATGGTTATCCATTATAACTTATATGCCATTCTTTAACTTTCTTGTCAAATATTGCTCGGATTATGTATGCATGAAACCCATTTTCAAGAAATTAAATAAGTTGGAAAAGTAGTTCTATATTTTGCAGAAAAAAAGGACAGCTGTTTCATCAGCTCACCATGTCATCACTAGAGTGGGAACTACATAAACATGGGATGCCTCAAGATTTTGAGCAATTTATTTATACAACATGCTTAATAAAATCAACTAAGACTACTGGTTACGTTTCAACAATATGTTAAATATTTTTGCTCTTCCTTCTTTTTTAAAATTGATTTGAGAGATTGGAAATTTATGCAAAACCAGCCTATCTTGCTAGATTTTGAATCATTGTATTGTGAATCACTGTATTCAGTAGCCAGTTTAAGCATGTTGTGGAAATGTAGTTTTACGCAGAAGTTTTAGGATATGGAACAAATATGTTTAATCTATTTTTTTACCAGTTTATCTATGCATAGATTCTAAATTAATGTGGCGATCACAATGCAGTTCTTTGCATTCCACACTTCTCCAAAATGTTGCAGGGTAATAATTTCTTCACAAACAACACCCCCCCCCCAAGAATAATTTATATGTACAGTAAGTAATTTATAAGTACCGGTAGCACCTTACCCAACACAACTTAATAAATTCACAGTAACGTATTTCCCAAATTATTAATTATTAGAAAGACTATGAGAAGAAAGGAATAAAAAAATCATACAGGGGAGAAGAGCTGGGATGAATAAGAATAATGAGGTTATTAGCAATATTATTTCCCCAAACCATTTGTAACAGAAGTAAAATTACGTTTGTTGAGAATCTGCTCCAAACCTATTTAATATAACAATTGCAATATATTTTATATAACAATATATAAACATGGTTAATTGTTAACAAAAATGGTCTCCTCAGAAACCCTCTACAGGGCACTGCATGCCAAAACACCTAGATACAAAGATAGTTTTTGCCCCCTGCCATCACTCTGCTAAACACTTAATTTCACAGCACTGTCTTATGCTTAAGGATATCTAACCATGTAATAGGACTGTATTGCTATTATTATTCTCATCTTATCTTTTCTACTATCTTCTATTGGTATCTTATGATTTGTTCATATGTAATGATTTATGATCTACATGACTCCATGCTTTGTTGTTTCGATGTAATATTTATGCACCTGAGTGTTTATGCACCTATGTACACTGAATGTTTATGCACCTGTTTATGTCTATGTACACTGAGTGTTTATGCACTCCTTGTGTGTCCAATCATAATTGGCTAATAAGAAATATTACTATCACTATTACCAGGCAGACTGAAAATAATTCAATATTGGAAATCAAGACTCCCCATTTCCCCTCCCCCCATGATTTGACATATGGTTAAATAAAATGGCATGTTCTTATGGAAACAATAATACATAAAATGTGTTATAGGCTACATAGATGCCAACAATTTTTATGATATGTAGCAGTGTTTTCATAATTTGTATTAATAAAGATAAGAATACAATTCCTCAGGATTATATAATATAGTTAAATATGGTCAATTCCTCAGGATTTTATAATACAGTTAAATCTAGTCAGATATTTAATCTATTAATTTCATGTACTTATTATGTTTGTTGACTGTCTCTTTTTATGAATTATTTCACTGATTTTCTTAGAAGAAAGCTTGTCTCCTTCACCTCAAGTCCCACTATGTTGCCTTCACTAGCTCCTTAATGCCACATAAATCCAACTCCATCATCTTCTGGTCAATTGGGCCTCCACACAATGCACCAATTCTTTTTCCTATCATTATTGTCAGTTGCTCATCACCAAAGATGAACTCTCTGGTGACTTTTTGTGAGTCTTAAACTGGTCTTATTCATTGGTGGAAACTGATCAGTGATTTGTGGTTTCCTAGAAAACTACAATCCATCTTCAAAAACCATTACACAGTCTAATTCATTTTAGCCACTGAAGTACTTTCACCTAACAACCAGAATTCCCATTATTGATTTACCTCTCCACAATCATCTCTGTTCTTAAAATGTTCTTGTGGAAGTTTCTGAGATTTCTCCAGATATGCCAATTCCATAACAGTCATAATACCTCCAGAATAAAATCCTCTTTGATGTCTGTGTTGCTCCACTGTGATGGCATTTTGAAAGATCTTCTCCAGGCCTTGAATTAGGGTGGATCAGTCATATTTCGTACAGCTGAGTTTGGAACTGTTTATATTGAGTTTAAAGCAGTTGTTAGCGTGCGTATTATTGCAATTAAAACAAGAAAAGTCAAAACAAATGTGTTCTTCAACCTGATCATACTGTGTCAATACATAAGATTATGGTATATGATATTCAGATTATTATATTTGTTCAGCAATGACATTATAAGTAATTAGCATTAAGGCATGTGGATAGATTATCTGTCTTGTACCATTCAAATCTCATTTTCCCCTGGGCAAGCTTACATGTGCAAAACAAGTAGTTATTATTAAGATATTCAGCATAGTTCTAAATTTACAAGTTAAAATGCCAGGCTATGTTGTGGCCAAGGTATAGCCTGGATTTAGATTGCAAAGGGTATATAATTCTTACATAATTTAATTATGACAACAAAGAAAGGCAGGCTCTTCTACCACTGTCATATGCAGCTAGAAACTGCTGTCATTTCAGAACTGATTCTCTTCAAACTCAGGCAACATGAAGATTTTTCAGAAACAAACAATCCCCCATCTTACTTTTCAACATCTTTTATCCTTATATCATGTCATTTTTCCAGTTGTGGAATAGCTGAAGTGTGATTGAGTCTTACACAAACTGATTGAGTAGTGCTGAGTGACATCCATTTCTCTGGCCTAGGCAAAGTATTTTTTAAATAAATGCTTTCCAATCTTCTGCCCTAAACTATTCTGTTCTATGCCACCCTGCCGCACTGCAAAATGACAATATTTGTGTTTATTTGTATTAGATGTTTGGGATTATGGACTAGTAGATGTGTTTAAGAAACTAGCTTTTTACTCATATCATAGCTTGTTCTGATAAGCTTAAAATAAATCAATCCAGTAGTGTATATATATGTTTATTATAACTTAAGCAACCTAATAATTAAGAAGATATTGCTGAGTAATGTTAGCATTTTACTGAATACCTGGAATTCATTTCCTCTGAAGGTTTTTTTATGATGCATGTGATTATCCTATTTATGAAATTTCACTGTCTTGGCATCAGCACAGCAGCAAGATGATACTTGCCATGTGCAGTTATGTATCTTTTACAAAGTTTTCTGCTCTAGATCAGACTGTATAAATGTGCTATAAAATGCCTGTCACATTCAATTAGATCTCAGCAAATGATAAAAATGATTTCATTGGTTCCTAGAAATGATAAAACGTATTAAGGTCTTTGAGTCAACATTTTTGCCAGAGCTGAATCCAACTGGGAGTGTCCGTCATTTTGACTACAGTCTTAAAGGAATCTAGTCCAAAGAGGTGATTAATATATTTTAAATGCTGAGTTTCAATCCCACATCTTATGTTTGCAGATTTGCAAATCGGAAAGTAATCAGTTATGAAAAAGGAAGTCATGAAACAACAGACTTCCAAGGACCAGGTGGTCCTTGACTTATGACTGTAATTGAGCCCTTAATTATGTTCCTAAGTCATGCCAGTTGTTAAGCAGGAAATCACATGACCCTGCCCAATTTTACAATTTGTTTGCAGTGATCATTCACCAACGTGAATGCCACGGTCATTAAACAAAAGCTATAATAGTTAAACAGTAAAGCTTAAAGAAGTAAATGCCAGTTTCTGGCAAAAAAAAAAATCCTTTAGTAGTCTGTTGCAAATGGCCATCAATGTGAGCAAATGGCCATCAATGGAAGCCTGGTAGAGAGAGTGGGCTGCTTCAAATATCTTGGTGTGCACATCTCGAAAAACCTATCATAGACCTTCCACATCAACACCATGGTAAAAAAAGCCCGACAATGACTCTTTCACCTCAGACGTCTGAGGGACTTCAGACTACAACCAAAGGTGCTCAGAAACTTCTATTCCTGCACTGTAGAGAGCATCCTGATGGGCAACATCACAACCTGGTTTGGGA
>JAEANM010009935.1:0-16086 GCA_017656035.1 Myanophis thanlyinensis
AGAAATTGATTACAGTTAATATAAATGGACTTAATTCAGCCATTAAGAGAAAGAAAGTATTTCATAAATTGGAAAAGTTAAAAGTTGATATAATTTGCTGTAATTACAGGAAGTACATATTAAGAAGCAATTTGAACATTTATTGAAACAGCCCAAATTAGGAAAATTATTTACAGCATTGACAGATTATAAACAGAGAGGTTGACTCTATACATTAAAGAGATGATACCTGAAGAACTGATTTATAGAGATGATGATGGGAGGATTTTGATGGTGGAAATATTGGATAACAATGAAAATACTATTAATAGCAATTTATGCACCAAATGATAATCAGGAAGAATTCTATAGAAATCTACATTTTAAAAATAACTGAATTGGACTATGTTAATATATGTATGATGGGAGATTTTAATGGAATAATTAATGACAAAATGCAGTATAAAACTCAGAAACCAATAAAGAAAACAAGAAAATCACTGCCAAGATCCTTCTTTCAAATGGTGGAGGAAATGAATTTAAGAGATGCATGGAGAGAAAGAAATATGGAAAAGAAACAATATACTTTTTACTCAAATAGACATGCATCTTGGTCTAGAATAGACATGATATGGATGTCAACAGAATTAATTGACAAAGTTCAAGAAATTGAAATAGAGGCAAATATTTGGGCAGATCATAACCCTATGATGATTAAATGGAAAGGACAGAAACAGAGATCTAGATGGACATTAAATAATGCAATACTGAAGGAAAAAGACTTCCAACAGAAAATTGAAAAAGAATTAGCTTTCTTTTTTAAAGAAAACAAAAAAGAAGATACATCACTTCAAAATCTCTGGGATACAATGAAGGCCTATACAAGAGGCCTGATAATGGAGTACACAGGGAAGAGAAATAGACAACAGAAAAAAAAATCTAAAGCACTGGAAAATGATTATAAAAAACTTGAAAAAGAATTACAGAAGACTCCTCAAAAAAGATATTAAAATTAAAATGGATTTAATTAAACTTAAAATAGGTCTTATAGAAAAGGAGGAATTAGTGCAAAAAGTTAGAAACTCTAAACAAAATTTCTTTGAAGATGCAAACAAACTAGGTATATGGTTAGCCTACAAATTAAAGAAAGAAAGAGAATCAAGAAAAATAATTTGGCTAAAAAATGAGCAAGGATATCTTAGTTATGGAAATGATGAGAAAAAGATAATTGTACAAGACTATTATAGTAAATTATACAACCAAGGGAAAATTTCTGAAGAAAAACTTAAACAGTATATACAAAAAGCTAATTTACCTCAAATACCTAAAGATATTGATGCTATATTAAAAGGAAACATTATAATGATGGAGTTGGCAGACACACTTTAAAAACAAAATAATGGAAAAGCACCAGGACCAGATGGATTATCAGAGGAATTCTATAAGACTTTTCAGGACTTACTTAGTCTACAGCTTTTAGAAGTTATGAATGAAATCATGCTAAACCAGAAGATAGCTAAAACATGGCTAGAAGCATATATTACACTTATACCGAAGGAGGACACAGACCCATAACAGGTACACAATTATAGACTGATATCCCTGTTGAATTCAGACTACAATATTTTCGCTTCAATTTTGGCAAAAAGATTGAAGAAATTTCTGAAAAGCAAGTGGCTCTGATGTTTTTGGACGCACAGAAAGCCTTTGACAATGTGAATTGGCGATTTATGCAAACAGTAGTTAAACAAATTAATGCAGTCATAGGTGCTACATTCATTAACCACATTCCTCCACTGACTTTGTTAATCTTCCCTACTGATAAGCTACCTATCACTGTCCTTTCTACTATTGAGTGGTCTTATAATATGTTACCTATTTTTCTTGCCTTAGCAGATTTAATTATGCAAGGCCATTTGCAAGCTCTTCAATGGTCTGGCACAGACTTGGTGGATATTTGCATTCCTTTTGCTAAATCTAATTTTGAATTTGCATTTCAGATATGTCAAATTTTACAGACTATGTGGGAAAGATTTCATATAATTTACTTAAAGACCCTCACTTCGCATGTTTAATGACTTCTGCTTTTTATATTTCCAACATGCTTTCTAATCAGTCTTTGTCTGATGCTATTACTATATTTTCTGATGGTGGCAAGACTAGAGGAGCAATCACATAGCGAGATGAATCAACAAAGAAATAGCACACTCTTTACACAGCTGTGCAGCCCACATCACAATGATTGGAATTAGCAGCTGCTATTCTTGCCTTCTACACTTTTGCTCACAAACCATTTAATCTCATCTCTGACTCTCATTATGTATGTTAATTTATTGTTAATTTACTTGGTGCTTATGTAACACCCAGACTAGATGCTAATTTATTGTCTTTGTTTTTAATTTTGAGGCATTTATTACAGGATCGTACTCATCCATATTTTGTTTCACACATTAGGAGTCATTCCTCTTTGCCTGGACCTCTCTCAGAAGATAATGCTCAGGCAGTTGCTGCTGTTCATATACTCCCAAATCTATTTTCTGACCCTTTTTATAGTCATTCCTTTTTCTGTCAAAATGCCCATGGTTTGGTGCATTCCTGCCATATTCCTCTAAACCAAGCAAAACAAATCATTGCTGCTTGACCTCAATGTGCTGGTTTATCCCCTGTAGGAGATACAGGGGTTAAACCCCCCCCCCATGGTTTAGAAACTAATCAATTATGGTGAATGGATGTTACTCATGCTCCATTTCTAACACCTTGGAAGTATCTTCATGTTTCAATTGACACTTATTCTGGAGCCTTTTGGGCAACCCCCCAAAGGGGAGAAACTTCTAATCATGTCATTTCCCATCTCATGGCTGCTATTACAGCTTTGGGAAAGCCAGCTGTTATGAAAACAGATAATGGACCAGCCTATACTTCTGCTTCTTTTCTCCAGTTTTGCACCACATGGAATATTCTTCTTCATCATGGCCTACCTTATAATTCTACTGGCCAAGCTATTGTTGAACGAGCCAATCGTTCATTTAAAGATTGCTTACTTAAACAATTAAAAAAGGAGGGATCTAGGGTACCTAATTTGGCATGGATAACTCATCAAGTTAATAAAGTCCTAATAACTTTAAATCAGCTGAATATTTCTTTTCAAAATTCTACTGCCTACCAGCATCACTTTCAGCAGAAAACTGTGCTCCCTAATCCATTGGTATATTATTGGCAATTGCCTGATAAAACCTGGTTAGGCCTAGTTCCTTTATTAACTTGGGAATGAGGCTATGCTGCTGTGCTTGCTCCTACAGGCTCTCTCTGGATTCCAGCCTGGTATGTGCAACCAGCCAAAGATGTCATGGCATCAAGTTCCAAACCCAATCCCGGAAATGGAGAAGGTGACTCTTCAGACAGCACAGCGTCCATTTCGCTCTTGCCATTGCAGTTGGCCAATGACCTAGGGCAATGTGAAGAACCTAACATCCAAAGTGCAAGAGGCTCTGAGGCAGCAAGGGAAAGAACCTACACCAGAGAATTTATGTGCTGCTATATTTGCAGTTTTGACTGCAAATTCCTTAGTAATTCTTTGCCTCTTTTTCCTTCTTAATTGCTGTGTGGGGACTCAAGCTCTTTCACTTCATCCTTTAGAATCACAGATGAAGTATAATATTTGGGTGCAATTAGCTAATGTCACACAAGTGACAGACTTTTGTCTTTCTGACCTGTCTGTGTTCCACCATCAGTTTTAAAAAATTATACTGGATTAAGCAATTTTCTATCAGATAATGAATTTCAATATTGCTTTGTATATACCAATTGTAGCTGTTCCTGGAAATATTACTTGTGTAAAAATTGTCAGTTGTATTACTTCACCTAAAAAACCTCATTGTATACTGTACATGTCAGTCCAGGGATTTTAAATTCTACCTCCTTTCAAGAGGTATCCTTTAATTATGCACATATAGGGTTACCAAAAGGATGGTTTTTTAATTGTGGGGAACAGACTTTTAATAACATTCCTGCTAATGTAAGTATGACTTACTGTTGTCTTAGCAGACTTACCACCTTCTTGCCAACCAAAGCAGAACTCAATATTTCCATCAATTCAAAATGCCACAGAAGGGCTGTGGCCTTGGATAATAATTGCTATCCTTATCAGTTGCTGTTGTCTAATCCAATGTCTTCCTTCTCTACTTAATATGTGTCTTTTGCTTTTCTGTACTAAACATCATTGTCTTTGCCTCAGGAATTTATGCTTTGTATAAACAAATGCAAGGTTATATGTCTCCTGATTATGACCTACTAACTAATCCAGTTTTTGATTATGCCTTAACTAATAAAATAAAAGAGAGTGAGATGTAGGATGTGTCTATGCACAGCACACTGTCATACACATTTATAAATCTCATGATTCTATGTCCTTTGATTCTATAACCTTTGCTCCAGTGAGGCAAACCAAGATGTCTCACGATTCTATCTTCCTATCTCTTCCTGTCTTAGTCCCTTATCATTTAATTACTGACAGTATGATATGTAACTAGAAGGTAGTTGGTTAGTTAGATATCTAATGAGTAAACTGTGGTTAAATATTGAATGATGAAGACTAACTTATGCCTGTAACAAGAATATAAGAAAGCAATAAACATGATGAGAGATTAACATCTGCTCAAGCCAGCCTTTGTGAAAAGACATGCCTATGACTGGTTCTTAGCGCCCCAATATCGCAGGATGCAGCTAGGTGCCTTTGGCTCCCACCTGCTTGCCAGCAGACACCCTAATGCCCGCTTGCCAGCTGACGCCTTGTCGCCCATGCTCGAGAGCTGCTTGGCCTGTTTGATGCCTGCAGGATGTGGTGCCTCTGGATGAGACTTTTCTCTGATGGCTGAGCTTCCTGGTTGCTGATTCCAGCCCTGACACCTACGCGTTTGCCAGCTGATAGTCTAATGCTGCCTTCGCATTTCCCAGCTGCTAGCTTTTAGCCATTGGGAGTGTGTGGGATGGCCATTTCTTCACTCTACCTTTTCCAGACCAGATGCTGGCTTGCCACTGGGGGCTGGGTGTGGCCTCTGGGTGTGTGTATGTGTGTGTGACCACAGGCATTGCCTGCTACTATGAAAGGTACTGGGAGGCAGACGCTCCCCGTGCTGACTTTACAAAGCATTTGGATACTTTCTCTTTTTGGTAGCTCACTGTATACCAAGGCTCTGACCTGTGTTTTGGCTGTTAAAGGTTGTTTCCCTGAGTTTGTGTGCTCAGTTACTTTAGGCCAACCAGGACAGGCTTGGATAAGCTGAGACTTGGTGGAAATTTACCATCTTTGGGACTCCCAGTTTTATTCCTTGAAGGAGGGATTCTCATGCTTTTCAAGGTGTCTTGATAGGAGTTAGAATCAATCTCATAGTTGGTTCTAAAAAGAAACAAGGGTTCAAGCCATAAAGCCAGGGAATCATGGTCAGTTTGAATGCCGTGCTCCCTAGCAGCTTTATAGTATGTCATGGTTGCTTTAAGTACTTGCTGTTTTTCCTCAGTGGATAGAAGTGCCAACAAGAGAGTAAACATGTCAGGCACATTAGGTTTATGGGTAGCAATTAGACATTGAACAAGTTCCACATAACTTTGTGGGGGGAGTCCCTGTGAGAGAGAAGTCCTGATTTCCAATTAAAAAGATAATTGGTAGTAAAAGGTGTATGAATATACACCAGCTTGTCAATCATAGGAATCTGTTGAAGGTGGGGGGGGGGGGGGGCTAGGACTGATGGACCTGTTTGATCAGCAGGCACGTAAATTTGTCCAGTTCTGATGTGAGGAGGATTTAAAGCAGACAGATCTGGATACAAAGTTTGAGCTGTTGGGGATGCAGAATCTTGTAGATTAGACTGAGACTGCTGTGGTGTTTTTGAGAGCTCTTGATCTGGTGAATCAGCCTGAGGGACTGTTGGAAATACATGGTCCTACAAGGCAAGCTGTGCTTCAGCTGGGGGCATTTGAGCCACCAATTGTGCAGCATTTGCATTAGGGGAAAGGGGGGGCTACATAGTAAGGTGGGGGAAATTCTTTCTCCTCCTCTATCACTTTGACTAGTTTTTTCTTCTTTTCAACAGTGACAAGGGGGCAAATTTTTGAAAAAGGTGTTGGGGTGAGTCCACACACTTTCTGAATATCTGGATGACAAAGAAGATTAGAAAAGAAACCAATATAAAGTTCCTTTTCAGTTCAATCAATGGTGGCCAGATAAAACTTGAGGACAAAATCTAAATCACAGCTGCCTTCTGGTGGCCATGTCCCTACTTTAGGACCAATGAAGTAGATTGGCCAGATGGATGCACAGAGGGTTCTCAGCTTTTCTTTCTTAAAGACAATTTTTGTTGTCCCAATAGGTTTCAGTGTGTCCCAGTAGGTTAGTACATGACTTTACTTTCCCAACAAGTAAATTCAAGCCAAACAGGCTACTAACATTGCTGCCCATTTTTTCCAAAATGGGGGTTTTCAATATTTTCTGGCAATTCAAAACCTGTCCTAAGGAATTGTTTTCTTTTTTTAACCTTCTGGCAGTTTGAAACCTTCCTGGGGGATTTTTTCTGAACCTTTCAGACAGTTTGGAACCTGCCCAAACCTCTTAAGGGAATTTCTTGGGCTTTGCCATTGGCTCAGGGCTTGATCAAATGCTTCCTTTACTCTCTAAGAGATTCCTTGGGCTTCCCCACCAGCTCGTGGTTTGACCCAGCCTTCCCTGTTTAGGTTTTAATTTATTCCAACAGTCACATGCCTTTCAAAGTGATTATCTCATGAAGGGACAGAAATGCACATCAAATCTCCCATTCACCTCGCAGGAAAACCCCTGTTGGGAATCTTCTACATCTCAGTCATGCACACACAAGGCAACACTCCCCTCCCCATCCAGAAGGAATTTCTTACTCACCTAGGAGAGCACAATCTTCCCTCATACCCAGTTCAAGCCTTTCAAATCAGGGCATTCAGTTCTGGCTAGAAGTGGAATCTGCTGACATTCAACCAGGGTCAAATTTGGAAGCAAGGGTCAAAGCAAAATGTCAGCAAGTGGTATCTGCTGACATTCAACCAGTTCAATTTGCGATGAGCACTCTTGACATTGTCGCTGGTCCTCACCGGTTTCCTCCATCCGCCGTGGTGAAAGCTGCCGAGCCACAAGGGAGTTCAGCTCATGGCTTGTGGTTACCTCGAAGGAAAACCATGCCTTCAAATAGTCCCACTTTGGTGGGCCAGAAATGTAATGTTCTGAGATACGCTTAAGCAAATAATGAGCCAAAAGAATAACTTAGGCAATGGCATGAAAAAAAGAATCAACTTTTAATCTTTGATCAAAACAAATGAGGGGAAATGATCCATTACATATCAAAAGCATGTAAGGAAAGTTGCAGTCTAGAGAAGGCATAGTCTCTTCTTTTATATTTTTTCATTTCTAACACCCCCACCCCTATCCCCACCATTTGGAATTACATAGTCTGGTAAAGATAGATGCTTTTCCTCAATCTTATCTTCTTCCTGGAATTTTTCTTTCTTCTCCCAATTTGCAACAAGGAACCTTAGTGATACAAGGAACAAGTCAGGCAATTAGCCACACAGATAGAGCTTAAGGTGTGAACTAACAATGAGAGTGATGTCAACTTTGAGAGATACCAGTCACAGAGGAAGCAACTGAGATTTATGGAATTCCAAGCAGGATATTTCACAGAGGCCCAATAGGTTATATAAACACATATAAAAAGGAAACAAATATATGACTAATGCAAATATTTACAGATGCCAAAAGACAAGTTAAAGTATTTGTTTTACAAATGCAAGTTAGCATGTTACAGGAAATAAATGCACAGGTTAGAGCAAATGTTCATAGAACAGAATAGCAGGCATCTACATTACTAATTCTATTATTCTAATAGACTTATAATATTTCTCTTTATTACTTATAATAATTCTCTTCATTCACATCATTTATTATAGCCTCCAAGCAACACAATTAACAACTAAGAAGCTTCTTGGATGAGAAGCGAAATACCTTCAAAGAAAAGCCAGAAAGTCCAGTTGCCTCTTGAAAAAGCACCTTTTGGACAACCATGACCTGGATGACTGAGAATCTTCATAAACACAACTAACAGTTTTCTGCCCATGCCAGAAAGAGACTGTATGATATGAAGGAAAATAAATCATTGAAAAATGATAGATAATTCTATATTTGTGATGAACATCAAAATTTCCTCATATATCACTCCAATTCATAAACAATGCTACGCATATGTAATAATTTGTGCTTTATAGGCAGGAAAATGGGATAGTGTTACATAGTCTGAGCACTATCAGAATGCATTAGATGTTAATCTGTATGTGCATGTTGTGTTTCAGGATAGAACTGGCTGCTTCTTAGGTAGCTAAGTCAAATAATAACTAATTCAAAAATTCTTAATGTACTTTAAGATCACATAGCAGTCTGAATCTGGGGCTGTAACTATGGTCTATTTTAGAATGTGTTTCTACATGGGATTGACTAGAGAAATCCTGTATTATAAAATATTTCACTACATCACTAATAATAAACGCTTGGCACAGGTGCTTTGTGTTTGAACTAATTTATACTTCTGTCAAAAATATGCATCTTTTATAATTGATATTAGAAGAAATATCATGGCTCCCTATCCTATATTAAGTTATGTTGTCAACAAAGTAGTCTCAGTAGTCTCAAAGGCTACTGAGGATTCATCTATTTGGTGGCTTGCCTTGTGATGATTTATTAATTTAATAATGCATAGATGATCTTCAAAAAAAATACTAGTTTACCATGCACTGATCCCTCCTTTGAACCACATTTAAGTGCAAATATGCCAGTTATTACTTCTCTGCCTAGGAAAATAGATTTTTAGTAGAATGCTTTTATCAAAGCTCTTTAGATAAATGAGAACACACAGAATGCAAGAGGGGAGACAGTATATATGTAGTTTGTAGCCTCAGGTCTGTTCCATATTATGGACCATTTGCCTGATTCATATTATGCTGTTGTGGGAGTCTTAACTTGAATAACAAATGATTTGTTATATTTTTATAAAAATCAGTGCAGGCATTTCCCAGTGGTCTATGCCTACCCTATGACATATAAAAGTGAATACTTGCTCTGAAAGGGGTCTGGGAGGACTCCATTGCTCCCTACATAGGCACCTCCTTCCCTGTCCTTTTCCTTTCCTGCCTCAGTTTACAGACTCAGTAGAGTCCGGGAGGACCTCTGCTTGCTTCAAGAGGTAAAGACCACTCCTTTCACAAGCTTTGCTCAGTGAATTCCCTACTGGTTGCCCAAATTTTCTTCTCTCATTCACTTTTCCATTCCATTTTCCCACACTCTCTCGTTTTCCTAAAATAAGGACCTGTGCTCAGGTCTGACCACTTATACTTTCCAGGCCCTGTTAGTGGCTAGGAAAGGTACAGAGGAAGCAAGTGATTGGGAGAAGGGTCCTCTCACTCACACACACAGGCATACACACATTTCCCTCACTTTTCTGGGCTTTAAAAGTTAACTTTTAGAGGTACTCACATTCTTTCCAAGCAGCCTTTGAGCTCAACACTCAAAACTCCTTTAAAACCCTTGTTCCAAATGGCAAAGGCATGGGAAAAAATCCACCCACAGACTCAATGGGTCCATGCCAGCAAGGGAGGCTTACTCAGGCCAGGTCCGTTGGCCAGGTTATCTTGGAGTCCCATCTGGGGTGCCAAATTGTTGGAAGAAATATCCATCTTTTCAATTCCAAGTGGGGAAAAAGACACTGGAAACATGGAGGCTGCTTGGAAAGATGGTTTATTGTTGAATAGGACCATATGGATTTTAGGTCCTGGGCAGCTGACCACATGGAATGAAGAGTATGGGTTATTTATACCCTCACTTGGGCCTTGCCCCTGAGCTTCGTGTTCTTGTGCAAGAAATATATTCTATTGGCTGTAGTCAGACTCCCATGGGCCATGCAGGGATCATAGCTAACCTTGTAAGTTTTCTGAGTCAAGCTTGGTTGAAGCTTGCTGGGTGATACAATGTCCCCAGTTAATTCTGTAATGCAGTGAGCCCTGCTGCTAGAAAATCCTATTATATCCTGGAGGGTCCTGTCTTAATCCCATCACCCTGGAATTATTTTTTGTTTTGTAGATAGGTTGATCCAATGGGCACCAAATATCTGCTGGGGGCAGGGCGCAGGGAGCTGAACTTTGAGTTTCTGTCTCCATTTATTATTTCTATTTCTCTTTTATGGGAAATATTCTGCCTTTTTAAGATTTTCTAATATATTTCATTCTTCTGTGAGAGGGATGGGTGCTAACTTTCTACAAAAGTCATCTGGGAGTTAGTTTTTTTTCTAGAATTGACTCCTTTCTCTGGCACATTATTCTCCCATTTGTTTCTGGAATTCTTCAAAGCCATCAAGATCTAGGTCTAAAGATGATTCCTTCCTGAAAGAATGTTTGTTAATTGAGTGATTTTCCCAACGATAACCTTTTTTTTTTAATTAATTGCTGCTACTGTTTGGTTCTGAAGGTAGAGGTTGTAGTAGTGTTCATCTCACTATTGAATAAGATGTAAGAACCTCAAAGTCATTCCTTGATTAAAACAGTAGAGAAACTTAGCAAATAAATCAACAAATTGTTTCCCCCCCAGTCCTTAAAACTGCTTCTTAAGCCACTTCCATAGCATTCCCAGTTGCCAATCCTTTGTCATTATGCTTTGAGTAAGACTTGTCCCATCCTTATTTTCCTGGTAATAATACCTAACACACTAATATGCATGCACTAAAGTGTATATAAAAGGGGACAAAAGAGACAAGTGCAAAGTTTTTTTTTCTTAGGAAACAAAATTCAGGCACAGATATAGAATTAAATATATCCATTTTCATAATATTTATGAAATGAACCTGACTGCTCATTCATTGAACAGAAATCAAATGTAATGTTCTGCTCAACATAAAATGGAATTTGAAATCTATAATCATTCTATTTTATTTTATTGTGCACAGTTCTAGTCAGTTTACTTTAAAAAAGATGTAGGCAAATTGAAATAAATTCAGATGAAAAGGATATAAGGATGATGAAGGGACTAGAGAATTAATCTCATGAAAAGAGATTGACAGACTCAATCTCTTCAGAAGACAAGATAATACTGTAATACTGTTGAAATATTTAAAACGACATCCCCAGAAAACTTGTTCTCTATTTTTTCAGAGTATGGAACTTTGAGTAATGAATTTAAATTACAGGAAGAGAAAAAAAAATCAGTTTGTTTCATGGCTGGGACTCAAATTGTTAATGATGAATGCTATTTTGCCTTATGGGTCTGCTGCTGTGTCAAAAGCTGGCATTAGTGGATATAATTCATTCTCAATATAAACTAGCTCTAGTATGTTTTACCTGGGAAAATTAATTAGTAAAACATGTTCACTGCAGGTCCTGCTCCAAAGGGCATAATTCCTGCAATTCTTTTGTGAAATAATTACATTTAAGTCAAGGTGAACAGTTGGAAATTCTTAACTTCAAACATATTCCTTTGTAACTTTTTTTTATTGTGCTGTGGTTCTGTTCTGTTTTCTTCTTAGCTCAAATAGATTCATTATAGGCCTCAAAATAATGATTTGTTAGAATGTAAGAGGCTATGACATATTTCAAGGAAGGAAGGAAAGACAGATTACATATCACTGTTCAAGTATTACTTAGCCAGATTCTTTCTGTAATAAATGAACGTCTATGTTATTAGACAGTATTGAGATTTTACTCATATCAATTTTTTCTTATCTCAGTTCATGAGGTGCATGAAGGTCAACTCACAGTTTTAAAAGATTAATTGAATCCATTTTCTAAAGTTCCCTGAGCTTTATTTCAAAAGAAGCATCAGTTTGCCACTGAAGTGTTTATTGCTTACATGACATCTAGCATGCTCCTCAGCCAAGTTGGAACCACTGCCAAACAAGTATTGCAATTTAATCATATTCCTGAAAGTGTTCAGTTTGGGGTTTTGGCTGAAGAAATTGCTAAAGAAACAAATGCAGCCAAATTAAAATAGAAAAGTGGATGGTTAAAAAGAACAAAACTAGAAGGTGGATTGATTTCAAAACTCTAAAAATTGATTTACGGCCTATTCAAGATTCAAAAGCCTCCTAGATATATTAAAAAAGGAATGATGAAAAGGATTACAAATTAGGATAGAATGCATGTCTAAAATATAATGCATAAGCAACAAATTATTTGGACTTTACTATGGTGTAAATGTTTTTGTTTTGTTTTACTTTCGTTGGTTTGTTCTAAATTTAGAAAGATATTGCCTTAAGTGAAATTATTCTATTTACATTCTAGACAGAATTAGCACTACCTGCGATGAAATGCCAAGAAATGTGCAAGACTTGCAATGAAATATTACATTGTGGAGAGCCCCCGATCATTGTTTCAGAAGTCATCACCTATATAACCTTCTGCACCCTATTCAAGTCCATTTTCCTTTCAAGCCAGCTATTTTTCTTCTATAATGGTTAGTCGACATTCTGCACTTACTGAACACTCAGCCTCAATACACTTGTCCTCTTAAAGTATCACTTTTGTCCTAAAGATTTTGCTTTACACATATGCAAAGCTCAAGGTTTTAGTAGCATTTATATCCATCCTATTGTCAAAGTGGGTGCACAGCAACAACATTTAACTATGTAAAATTGCAAACAAATCCACCCTCGATACCTGGCTATTGGAGCTTCGGTAGCCCTGTGCTTTGGCTACTGCTAAATGCAAGGTTGGCTTATAAAAAGGCTGCTATTTTTTTCATATCAAGTAATAGGGCATGTAATATTGCTGCTTTGCAAGCCACACTAGTTGCCAGAATGCAATTTGGGGTGATGGTTTTGTTCCATAGTGGCATGGGCACTAATTATATAACCATCCTTCTCCCATGTTTTATGTCCATATGGCAAGAGTCAACCAACTTACCATGTTCTAGGTCAGTTGATCAAATAGGATCATTTTTGAATCCTTAAAAAGCATTCAGAATATTTTTAGAATTGGATATGATCAGCAGGTTAGGCTTGAATTCAGTAAACAGTGTGCTTTTTAAACAATAAAACATTGATAGAATTGTGATGAATTGTGCTATCTGAAAACAGAATTGGTAATTCTGTATTTAGTGTTACATATTTTAAAAATCTTTCTTAGAAGGTCTCCTACTGTCATCACAAGAAACAGTGTAGAATGCACTGAAAAGTAATGAAAAAATTGTTCAAGAAGTGCAGTAAATTCAAACACTCTATATTTAATCATGACTGATCTGTGTCCCTGTCTGTCTGATTCCATTGTTACCCATTTCTGCTACATTTTCTGTTGCATTACAAGTCTCTGTGTTGGGTAATTTGAAGGCTTATTAGAAAGAGCTTCATAGATTTTGGAAGGCTTGTGCCTGTAATCATTAATATTATTGGAGGTATTATCTCAAATATTTCTTCTTATTTCCATGTGGAAATGGTGGAATTCATTTTTATCACCAATATAGTATAATTCATGTTTTTGAATTTTTTTGAGGTTGTGGACTCTTGTGGATTCCAAACTCCAAAATCTATTCTACTTCAATATCTTCCTTTTAAAATATTAATTTTATATAAGTATATGGAAGCAACGAAGGTTATTTCCTCACTAGTGACTTAGAGTCTTCTACAAAAAAACTCTCCAACATGCACCTAATCAAGCAAACTTGTTTGACCCACAAGAATCTTCTGAAAAATGGCTAATCCACTGCCATCAAACATCAATCCACTATGACTGCTGGTTGACATTGTGGCAAGAACGGCTGAAAAATAGTGGAGCTCTGCAGGGCTCCATGAAATGTAGCAGGCAACTGCTTGCTAGGAGACCCTACAGGGTTAAACCACCCTGGAGGGGTGGTGAAGAAAGGACATTTTCTTCATTGATTGTTAGAAAGCTCTCCCAAACTGCAGGAGGGACAATGGCCATTTTGATCAATCACAAGTTGGCACAACCGGGACACTAAAATCTTGTGCTGGAGCAGTGCATGAACAGAGCAGTGAAACAGGGTCAGATAACTTCCAAGTAAAAGTTCCAAAATATAAGCTCCTAACATAAAGAAACTAGCAATTGGATTTATAAAGAAAGATTAAAGATTAAAAACTAAAGAGGAAGATTAAACATTAAAGATCTAGAAGTAAAAAAAATATCTAAAGGTTGATTTAAAATATAGAAAGCCTAGAAAAACCAAATAACATTGTGAAAAATAATTATTGGGATAAATTGCTTTTCTAAACATTATTTTTAATACCCCTGATCAGATGATAATCAGCTGTTTTTGACTCTTACACTCTGTTGACTGCTGGAAGTACAGGACAGCATCCAGAGGAAGAGGCTAGCTAAAAAGAAGTGGGACATAGAAAGAACCGAAGACAGTAGACAGGATTACAAAAAATTGCAGCATAGAGTGAAGAGGGAGGTGGCAATGGCCAAACAGAAAGCATATGATGAGTTGTATGCCAGGTTAGACAAGAGGGAAGGTGAGAAGGACTTGTACAGATTAGAGAGACAGAGAGACAGAGATGGGAAGGATATGCAACAGATAAGGGTGATTAAAGACAGAAATGGAAAGGTATTAACAAGCAAGGAGAGTGTGCAGAGAAGATGAAGGAGTATTTTGAGGAACTGATGAATGAGGAAAATGAGAAGAAGAGGTGAATATTGTAGAACAGGAAGTAGCAAAGATTAGAAAGGATGAGGTGAAGAAGGCTCTGAGGAGAATGAAGAGTGGAGGTAGCAGAGATGAGGATGTTGAGATTCTCTTTAGGAGTGACCAGGATAGACAGGATTGCTTTGTCTTTGTCTTTTTTTTGACTTTAGCAGTCCACTATCAGCTCTTTGTCTTGCTGATGTTGAGAAGGAGGTTGTTACAAACTGATGAAAACACTGGAAAGGCAGTAACAACAAACTTTAAAAATCAAATAGATAATCCCTTAAGAGTATACAATAGATTAGAGCAGAAAAAGGAAGATTTTTGAAAAATAATGGAAGGGTTATGGATGGATATACAAAAGATGCATCAGAAGGAGATAAAGGGTATCCGGTTGTAGAGGAAACAATTAGTCCATGCAAAATGCTAGAAAGACATAGGATTTCAAGAGAGAAATATAAAAAAGTTACCAAAAAAATCAATAAATGATGAAATTCTAAAAAGGCTGAGAGATGATGGATAGAGACATAATACCTTGCAATATAGTAATTATATTAAAAACCAAGAGAAAATAAGAGAAATAAGTGGAAAGTTTAAATTGGGAAAATAGTAGCACATATAGATATGTAATATAATTTATATATAAATATATTAAGATTAGGAGGTGGAAGACTAGGATTAGGATTAGGTACACCTAAATGTATTATTATGATTAACAAAGTGCAAAATATATTGGATATATAGTTTTCAAGGATTATAAATACAGGGAATTTAGAGATATAATTTAGGGACTGATGAAATCTTACTAACAATTGGTTTTATTGGTGTTTATAGAAAATTGAGATGGAAAATGTGGTGGAACACTGAGTGATACTTATAATATTAAAACATTAGTGACTTAACAGGGGTTAGCAAGTATATTGTATGAAGAAAGTTATTGATGTTTATGTATATTTTTGGACAAAGTGATAAAAATCATAAAGAGAGAATAGTATTGTTTAAAGATAATGAGGTGAATATAGAAGAACCCCAACAAATGGGGAAAAAATAAAGAAATAAGTGTAAATTGGAAAAATAGTATAATATATATTGAAACATAAAAGAATATATTATAATTATAATGAGCATTTCAAAGTTAGAAGTTGGAAGATAAAAACTCTGTATATGTAATTGTATTATTACTGTTAGCATTGTGTGAAAAATATATTAACCCAGTCATTACACTGTCTGCCATCAAACGTCATCAGTGAGATCTTTGCAGTCACCCAACGCTTTCAAGCCTTGTGGACGCTGCAAACTGTATTGCTGCCACGATACTGCTGAGTAGCTGGTTGATATTTATTTATTTTATTTATTTATTTATTAAATTTATATACCGCCCCCTCTCCCTAAGGACTCGGGGCGGTTCACAGCAGATA
>JAEANM010009936.1:0-16086 GCA_017656035.1 Myanophis thanlyinensis
TTGCTGGCTGGGGAATTCTGGGAGTTGAAGTCCAAACATCTTAAAGTCGCCAAGGTTGAGAAACACTGCTTTAGAGTCATTGAAGCATTTGGAGGTTTATCTGGTTAAGTCATTCACTGTTGTGCTATAGCTTCCCTGGAATCTTTTCCAGGGAAACTATATATAAAATTTGATTACTCAAGTTTGGGGTCATTAATAAAAGAGAATAAAGAAGAAAAGAAAGAAATGGGAAAAGACTGGTTTAGAATAAAATTAAGATAAAAATAATTTAATGATGAAACCCCCAAACTGGAAAGCAGGATGGGAGGGAGTTCATAATAGGGATAACAACTCAAAACACTAATGGAACATGCAGGCTTGGTTGTGACTACTGATTACTATCAGGGATAGAGATGATGAGAGACTTCAAAATTCCATTGGACCTCTTTTATCTCTTTTGGAGTTATATTTATCAAGGGACATCGTGATGGCAGGTAAGTAAACTATCTAGATCTTACTATGTAACTCTTTGTCTCATGTGATCAATTGATTTATAGAATCATAAAGTTGGAAGCTGTCTCAGAAGACATCTTGTCTGACTTTTGCTTGGTGAAAAATCTGATAAAGCATTTTAGACAGATGACTTATGTTAGGACTTCCAATTAAACTAATGTGAGACAACGTATTCCACTAGCCAATAGCTCTTCTCATCAGGGAATTAATCCCTGACGTGAATTTACTTCCCTATTCTCAGCCCATTGCTTCTAGTCCTCTCCTTTCCCATGGTTTCTTTTTTTAAAGTTTTTTAATTTTTTTTCCCATGGTTTCTTAAAGATTACTGCAAGCTAGGATTTTTTCTGCAGAATGCTAGAATGTAATTCATTGGGTCCCGGGAGGTTTGAATTCATTCAAATTGCTAAGTGTTCTTTCATCCTCTCCTTGTCTCTCCTGAGTTATAATTCCCTCCTTCCACTACTGAAGGGCCAGATAGAACTTCATTTTCCATCTGGTTAGTCTGAAATGATTTGCTAATCTTTGTTAATTACTGAATTTCTCTGCAAGTGTTTACAAACATGCAGTTCAATACTCTGCTGAAGCGCCTTGCCCAGCACAGATGTCAAGTTGACAGGTCTGTAATTTCTCAAGTCATCCTTATTTGTTTAATGAGAGGTAACTTTCTTTCTTTGCTTCTTTGAATTTTCCCTTTTCTCCAGAAGTTCTGAGTTAGCAAATCTGTGATCACTTCTGCTGGCTCCTTCAGTACCCTAGGATGCAGTTAACCGTACTCTGGAAATTTGAATTCATTTAAATTATTTAAGTATTATTTTACCCTCTCCTTGTTCATCTTGACCTGTCCAGAGAACAGCTATAATATTCAGCTGTCCTGCGGTTGATTGCAATTCTAATAAAATAATAAGATAAAATGAGTTAATCTGCAAAATGCCACAAAGCTCTTTTTTCCCCCCTGCCCAAACAGGTCTCTTAGATTATGAAATGGTTTCCTTCCACCCCATTGTAGCATGGGGAGAAGAGTTTAAGAATCCTGAATATTTATTATTCTTTCTCTAGAATTAAGAGCATTTCACATTTCTCCTTAATGTAATACTATCTCCTATTTTTCAGCTTCCATTCCTACTTCAATTTATGAATCTCTCCAAATTGTTCCTCTTCTTCTAGGTATATGATTTTGTAAGCTCCTTATTGGACATCTTGCCCCGCCCCCCACTGCTTAGTGAAGCAAATAGGTTCTCAGTTGTTGCAACTTGAATCCTTGTCCTAGAAATTGGTTTGAATGGTTTGAGTGTTTTACAAATCTACTAAAAGAGCAATGCAGTTGGTTGAGAATGAATTTTTCTTTTACAATGTTCACTTTATGAACGTTGTCCTTTTCAAACAAATAGGAGCATAGTAGGAAAATAGAATTTATGTTATTAAGAATGCTTGCAAAATTATTGCTAATGCTTTGGAGGCAATGTTAGTACCATTGTTTTTGGGAGCTATAAAAATGTAAGGTCTATGTTGTAGATGTATCTCATGAATCCACTAGCTGCTCTATCTGAAGCAGAGATATGGCTGCCCTGATATCACAGTCTCTAACTGATGAGCATTGGGATTTCTTTAGAAAAGCTGTCTAGGTCTCTTTTTATGTTCTCAGGCACACAATATCATGATAATTCTACTGGCATTATGATGATAAATTTCTTTTCACAATGAAGTTTGACCCCGGGATATGAAGATACTCCACCTTCATGAGTTCTGTGCAAGCAGGTGAGCAGTATGTCTACTTTTATCTACAGTAAATTAAAATAAAATGTGAGGAAATGATTAGTAATATTATAATTTTATATTTTATTATAATATAATTTAACTTCCAAATGAAACCAACTTCCCAGTGGATAAATGTGATCTCTATTGAGGGGAATTTATATGTTGCAGCCTTCACCAGTGGTGGACTGCAAATAATTTAACAACCAGTTCTTCCCACTAACCTGCTGGGTGGGCATGGCTGGGAGGTCATGTGACTGAGAGGGAGTGGCCAAGTCTATGTCATTTGCATGGGTGGTGCCTGTATGGGATAGGCAGGTTTGGGGAGGAAATCCAGGGGTCTCTGGTGGATGGGGCAAGAGGAAGAAAGATCCAATGTGTGTGCATGTGTGTGTGTGTGAATTTTGAGATGCCAGGAAACTTACAAATCACAGGAAAAAAAGGATTGGATTAACTTTCAACCTCTCCAAGGTAACTCATATTTTAAAAAGTGAAAGTGCAAAACCCCACCCCACTCCCATGTATAAGAATTTGACCAGTACCTGTTTCTCCTTTGGAAAGCAATTTCAAAATTAAATTTATTTCATCAAACTGCGTGAGAATTGGCAGGGGAAATCTAGGATAATATGTTCACATGGTGTCTTTTCAAATGTCTGTAGAGATTCTCAGTCATCCAGGTCATGATTGTCCCAATTAGACTTTCTTGTTTTTTCTTTGAAGACATTTTGCTTCTCATCCAAGAAGCTTCTTCAGCTCTGATAGGATAGTGAGCAATGGAAGGATTTCAGGGGTGGAATCCAACTGGTTTTGCTATTGGTACGGTGTGCGTAAATGCACGCCATTTACTTATTTTTGCTTCCCAAAGGAAGCTGGAGGTGATTTTTGCTTACCGAGGTGATTGGGAAGGCTGCGGGGGCTCGCAGAACAGCTACAGATGAGTAACAAAGGAAAAAAACTGAAGGGGATATAGGAGAAGAAAGAGCAGGGGTGGGTGGGAGGGCACAAATGTTGTCAGGGAGGGGTGGGCGGGGCCAAACAGTTGTCGCTACCGGATTGGCAGAACCAGTGTGACCAGGCTACATTCCACCACTGAAGGATTTATATTCCTTGCAGACAGCTGTTCATTTGCATCCTTTTAGAGCAGTGTTTCTTAACCTTGGCGACATTAAGATGTTTGGACTTCAACTCCCAGAATTCCCCAGCCAGCTTTGCTGGCTGGGGAATTCTGGGAGTTAAAGTCCAAACATCTTAAAAGTCACCAAGGTTGAGAAACACTGCATTAAAGCATTATAAAGCAATTAACACAAATTTCAATTTTCCTCTGGCTCGGATTTAACTCTGGCTGATCACACTGGTTGTAATTGGGATGGCAGCTATATTTGGGAAGAGTGGATTATTCTAAGAAAATAGAGCAATTCCATTATCTTTTCAGAGGAAAAGCTAGTTGTGTTCTCATGAGACATACAGAAGATTCTAATACGCTTACCATATCTGGACTTCAAAACTTCAGATGACCAGTAGATGTCACTGAAGGATGCAGGAAAATGCAAGGCTCTGTCGCCCTCTGGCAGCAATCCACATTTTTGCAGTTTAGAGATGGTAGCTCTAGCGTTTTTGCTTTTTGTGCTGCAAAGCAAGGATATGGAGACAGAAAATCTAATCCAAATTGATAGAGGGAAAAGCGTTGAGGGAAAACTTTTTTATATATATGGATGAACACACTTTAGGAGGAAGAAAATGCAAGGAGCATGACACGATTGAGGAGGATAGGGTAGGACAGCTCAATAATTCAAAATGAAAGGAATACCTGGGTTGAATTTGCAGAGCACAATAATTGTTGCATTTACTTATGGCCTGCATTCAGTGAGTTAAAAGGCTGTGTGAACATAGCCAATGAGTATATTAAAGACTCAGTGGCTGCTTTCGCTCACAAGTAAGGCAAGGTTTGACTTCGTTTGGATATTGACACTTACACAAATCCAATGCAATGGATTGGCTTGTGGTCTGGTGTATTGTGTGAACCTCCAAAAATGTTAATTCAGTTGCTGGGATAAGCAAGTTGTGCAAACGTGCAATATGTACATACCGGTAGAATAATGTGTGTGTGTGTGTGTGTGTAAATGTGCCAGCCCGGGCATTTCCTGGGGTTAGGAATTTGTTTATAAGTCTGGATTTGTGTTCTGTATCTGAATGTATTCTGTGTCCTGTGCTTTGTGTGATTGTACCAATGGAGGCTCATTCAATTTCGCTGTACACATGTTGTGCATTGATAATAAAGGATTGGATTGAATTGAAATCCAGCCTCTAAGCCAGTGTTTCTCAACCTTGGTGATTTAAGAATTCTGGGAGTTGAAGTCCAAACATCTTAAAGTCACCAAGGTTGAGAAACACTGTTGTAGAGCTTTAGCAAGAGCTGAAGAACATCACAGCTTGTTGATGCCACTGATCTATTCGTCTATGAGGATTAGCCGTCATTCAGGGCATGGTTGTCCCAAAGGTGCTTTTTCAAGAGGCAATTGGACTTCCTTTGTTTTTCTTTGAAGATGTTTTGCTTCTCATCCAAGAAATTTCTTCAGTTCGGCTTCAGTTCAGAAGTCCAGAAGTCGAAACATCTTAAAGTCACCAAGGTTGAGAAACACTGCTCTAAGCCAGTAGAGAATTGCTGAGTCAGCAAGCTTTCAGGAATGGGGAGAGGAGAAACTGAGAGTTGAGCAAATAGGGAGCAAAAAGGTTTGAGGAACCACAACAAAATCAAGATGAGGGTGAAGAACTGAGGAGGAATGCTGAACAAGAGCACCAAGAACATGAACAAGCCAGGAATTGACAGAAAATGTTTCCGGCACCAATGATTCAGAACATGTCTGTAAGCAAACAGTCATGTTCTTGGAACCACTTTGCCTACAGCAGAGGTTGAACTATGTGGCCATAAATGTGTGAATGAACCTCTGTCTGATTTTTTTTTTATTTTTACATGTGTCACATGCATAACGCATGTAAAAAGAATGAGACTTCAGTGGAACAACTGTAATTCCCATGTGAATTTTTGTAACCTCCCTCTGCCACTGATGTCCTGGCCTGAGAGCCCATCATCATCCAGGTTGGGGTGTGGTTACTGGCTAGAGAGCTACCTCTCTGCCTACCTTTGAAACCCTTGGTGGAGGATAACAGATAGTCTGGCAAATTTTCCAACCTCTTTTCTTGGACCTCTAACCCTGGAAACAGTGGGAGAATAGGATTTTTGCCAGTAGGGAAATGAAATATCCATCCGCTCTGAAGGACTGCAGAATTGCATTAGAAAAGACCAACTTTGCTCCTTGTTTTTGATCAATCACAGAGGATCTTGGCAGAGGGTATGTGGAATGAGATGACTCAGCTTTTTCATGGTGACATCCTGAAAATAGCAGGTTGAAATATCTCACCTAGAAGTGAGACACCACTAGTATCAACATTGTTTCCCAGATCCAGATCAAATTGAGCAAGGACAGGTTCCTGCCTTTGAGAATTTCCCATCCACCTGAATTCACACAGACGCTTACAATTATTGGTGGGGGACAGGGAGAGAACACAGACTGACAGATAAATGTCAGTTTAATTGCAGTGACTTGTCTTCAAGCTTCTTTTCTCTGCAATGAAGTTGTAATCATGGCTGTACTGAAATCTTGAGCTTCATCAAACAAGTAAGCTTTGGAGGGAGAGAGACAGATAATGAAAGGGTGGGTTTAGCAGTTACATCAGTATTGGTTGGAGGATCAGTAGCGAGAAATGTGTCAAGTGAGGGCTATGTTATGACTCTCTGAAAGGAGCTGCATACATCTCTCAGTTGCTGATCCTACCTAGAAGAATGGTGGTTGGCTTAGTTTCAGCACCTTAGACAGCTCTCCAAGCAAAGGCTGGTCAAGGACTGCAACAGGAAACAATGGCTTAGCCATGATTAGTTGAAATATGTCTTCTTCCATTAGCATAGTATCCTGAGTTTACAGGACACTGCAAACTGAAGGGTTGCATAAACCCTGAAATTAAAATATGATTGGCTAATTGATGATTCAATGGCTGTGTTCTCACAACATGCCTAAGCAGTACTTTCTCAACCCAGACCATGGAATAATTCAGTAGCCTAAATTAAACTTAGCTAATAGGTTGATCTGCACACATTGTATTAATATTTATTCATTTAGTTATATAAAACTTTTACATCCCCCCTCTTGCAGCAATTCTAAGCAACTCCCAATCCAAAGTTAAAACAATATATACAATCATATCAAAACAACAAAAGCAAACAGATTAAAATATTAAAAATAACAACCTGGTGTCAAGTCAATCTTCTAATGTACAAATTATCCATCTTTTCTTCTAGTGCTTTCAGCCAGGGTTTGAAAATTTTAAGGAATATTAAGAGAGTAGAGACCTGACCTATACTAGAAGGCAAAGTGCCCCATAGGGCATGGACTGCCAAGGTAAAGGAATGTTCCCTAACTGCCATAAGGTGGTGATATTTCAGACAATGACCAAGAGAGTACCCACCCTATCTGATCTGGTAAGACAGTTAGATACCCTTAGGGAAAGGTGGTCCCACAGAGAACATAAAACATAGAATAATAGGATTTGAAGGGATCCCTTGAAAGTCTTCTAGTCCAAAACATTCTGCTCAAGACAGGAGTCTTATACCATCCCAATCAAATGGTTGTCTATTTTGACTTGCATTCTTATTTTATATCCTACACTGCTGCTTTTGATAGCTTGGACTATTTTTTCCTCCTTTTATGTGTAGACAGATGCAAAGAATGAATTAAGCAGTTCCGTTTTCTCCCTGATACCAATCACCTCCTTGCCATCTTCTTCCATTACCTATTGTTTTGGGTTTTGTTTTGTATTTTGGATGCTTCTTATATGTTGAAAGAAATTATTTTTGGCATTTGTTGCAAGTCTTAGTTCATTCTGAGCCCTAATATTTTTTACTGAATAAGCCACAGTTGGCTTGATTCATAAAACAGATTTTTTTATGCAAACCAGAGCTTACAGACCATAACAACTGGATTCCTGCAACACATTAAGCCCCAAAGAAAGTGCTGCTTTGATTAGCAGAGTGTTTGAATCCAATCAAGGCATTCACACTTGCTGTTGCCCAACTGCCTCCAAGGGGATTTCTAATGATTTCCTTGAATTATACCAGATGATTAGAGCTAAGGTAAGTTGTTCAGTGCATCTGAGGGTACCTGGGTTTACAAGACAACCTTCCGCCTGGTTGCACTGGATGGCACTGAATGCTGGGCAGCAGCAACAGGGACCAAAAGCTATTGACATGCCATGGAAATGCAAATCATTTGTTGGATATTGGGCATCTCCCTTCTTGACCACATCACAAATGATACCATTTGACAACTTTTTGGTGTAGCACTAGTTATAGAGAAGATGAGAGGAAGCCAGTTCTGCTGGTATGGACATGTCCTGAGAGCAGCACCTTCCACCGTTACCAAGACTGCCTACCAACTAGAAGTCAATGGCCGGCACCCAAAACAGAGATGGCAAAACACCACCACCAAAGAAATGCAAGCCGCTGCTCTGTGTCCCGGAGATGCAGTTGACCATGCAAAGTGGCGCACAAGTGTGGACCCTGCGCTAGGAAGAAGAAGGTCTGAGGGCACCTGAGTAGAGTGTGTTGCTAGAAAATATTTTTTAACAAGAAAGAAATTGCATTTCTTAGATGTTTCTTGCATGTGCCGATAAATCACTCCCTCTGTGTCCATTCTGATTCCCTTCTTAACCATAATATACATGGGGGGGAAAAAGCACATGTAGATAGTGTTGTGAGAGGAAACCGGAATGGCAACGAGTCTTCCTTTTCAAAGATAAAATCTTTCTAAGGAGCAAATGGAGATCGCTAAGCAGGGAGTTTGGGATTAAATCCTTTCGTATGATGACAGAATGGAAGGGATGGAAAGAAGCTATGAGATCATCTATTTCAGGGATCTATTCTAAGCATCCATGACAGGACCACCGAGACTTCATTTCCTGCAAAGGAAAGACCACCAGTTTCTGAGGCAGTTTGTTCCATTGTTGAATGAACAAGGGAAAAGTTGCCCTCCAGATTTGAGGTTTTAAGGTGTTTCTCGGCAAGTTTCAGATTGTGTGAATTTCAACTCCCACAATTCCCCAGCCAGCATAGGGAGAAACACTGCTTTATGGGATCTGTGATGTCCTAAAAGTTTGTCCAGAGCCTTAACTTTGCAAATAGCCCTAAAAAAATGTTTTTTTATTAGAGATTGATCAACATCAAACAATGTGGAAGGGAATTATCCTGAATCTGTATCAGTTTGTTTAGTGCTAGCACCCTGCATGCTCAACCCTTGTTGAAATCAATGCAGATTTTACACTCTTTTACACTTTTAAAGCAGAATTGGAGTACATCTGGCTGCAATTAGAAGTTCAGTTTGGACAACATGTTCAGCTTGAATAAAAATATTGACAAGGATGCAGATTTATCTAAAATCTCCCAGGATCGCTCGATGTATCAAGTCAGAAAGTTCTTTCACCTTCAGGCTGATTATCAATTAGTTTTGTTTTGTTTTTTGCTTTTTATTTTGAAGAAAACTAAATGAAAGTCTAATCTGTGGTATAATAGTGTTGGTGCAAAACACCCCACCCACAGCAGCAATGTCAGGCTGTTTAGGAAGCAATGAAAATTGGATTGTACCAAATGAAAAGATTGGAGAAGACACTGTTGAGAAGGATGAACTTTCGAAGGCCTCTTCTGTTTGAATTTGAAGAATTCCAACTTCTTGTTAATCCTCTGGCTCTGATAAGGCCAGAAACATATGTGGCTGTGTTGCATAGCACACCCAAAACTGCAGTGAAGTTTGACTAACCACAAGGTTGGGGGTAGCCATTGAAACTGGTCATAAGTACCTTGGCTGAGGTGGTACATCATAACTGCAAATGATTGCTAAGCAACCGGTCATAAGTTGAGATCTTGTTGTTTGATCAGATTCTGCCCATTAGCTATAAGCACTAAGGATTTTTAACAACTCAGTTTTTCCTGCTTTATTTTCTGAAAGCTTTCTACTTTGGCTTGTATGTTCCACTGTGTGTCCATCATGGAGACATACATTAAATCTGTTGGTGTGATCTGTGTCCAGCACAACAGTGAAAGTGCTTGTTTGAAGTGCTTCAGAAGATCCCGTTGTGTTCTCCAGAGTGCCTTTTTTTTCCCCCAAATGTACCTTTCTCAAAAACAACATTCATTTGTCAGCAGGAGAAGTCATGTGGTTCGATATAGTTCTTAATTACACTTCAGGATACAATTCTACAGCAAAGAAGCCATGAAATATAATGTACTTATTAAAGTTGACATTTTTAAAATTCCCTACAAATAAAGGATTGAACTTAGTTGGATTTTGCTGTGTCATCTTTGGGCTTGGACCTGATGATGCCAGGGCAGAAAGAAACAGAGTCAGATTACAATCAACCAAGTTTAGCAAATTGGGGAAATACAGCTGTTAGATTTGTAAGTCAGATAAAGTGTGTGATTCAAACACAGCTATGAGCATTTGGGTTGCCCACGACATCCCTCAAATCCTGAAGCGGCCATTGCAAAGTCTCAGAGAGCAACAGCTGTTCTCTGCCTGAAGATGAAATATTCTGAGTGTTTCCTGCCTCTTAGAAAGTAAAATAACACCTGGACCATTGTGACATTGTTGTGCACAAGATAGTCGCGAGCCAGCTGTAACTGTTTGGGTTTGTTGTCATGTTGTCTTTTTCTCTCCCCAAAGGTGATTCCCATTTCAAAAAACAACATTTGTCAGCTGCCTGCTAGTAGTAGTGGTTGTGAGTAAATTTCTGCAAATGAAACCTGCCTTTTTTTTTTCCTTTGCAAAAACAAGCAGAGGTTCCTTTATCACCTCAAGAAAGCAAGGGTGTGCTCTCACTACAAAGAGGTTGCTTTCTGGCCCAGGCTGACAGAACAGTTTTCCATTCTGTTGATTCTTTAAAAAAACCCTGAATTTCAATTAATATGCTCATAGATAATAAAAATGAGGCTCGAAGGTTGAAGGGTTTATCATTTCAACAGCCTGATGAAGCCCCTTAGAGCAAGCTTCCTCTTCAGGCAATGCTTCAGATACACTCTTAATATCATCAAAGCCCCAGAAAGGAGCAAAATCATTTTCAATGATTTGCAGAGGTTTAAGGATCACTTGGCTTTCCTTTTGTCTTTAAACACCCCCCCCAACACATATTCAAAAATTCAGGTGGTCCTTGACTCACAACCACAATTGCGCCCAGAATTTATATCGCTAAGTGAGAAATTTGTTAAGTGAGTTTTGCACCATTTTATGACTTTTTTGCTACATTTGTTCAGTGAATCATTGCAGTTGTTAAATTAGTAACATGGTTGTTAAGTGAATCTGGCTTCCCCATTGACATTGTTTGTCAGAAGGTTGCAAAAGATGATTATGTGACCCTGGGACACAGCAAAGGTCATAAATATGAGTCAGTTGCCAAGCGTCCAAATTTTGATCAACCTGATCATGAGGATGCTGTGAAGGTTCGTAACTGTGAAAAATGGTTATAAGTCACTTTTTTCAGAGCCATTTTAACTTTGAATGGTCACTTTATGAACTCTCATAAGTTGAGGACTAACTGTATTCACTCTCCAACATGATGATTACAGGTTGCTCTGGATGTATGACCATGTATTGACTTTTTGAGGCTACAACAGCACTGAAAAAAAAGTGATTTACAACTGGTTCTTGCACTTATGATCGTTGCAGCATCCCCATAGTCATGATCAAAATTTAGGTGCTTGGCAACTGGTATGTATTTACAACAGTTGTAACATCCTGGGGTCATGTGATTGCCATTTGCAATTTGCTCAGCTGGCCTACAACAAGTAAAGTCAATGGGATAAGTTGGATTCACTTAACAACTGTGTGATTCACTTAACAATTGCAGTTCTCTGTTAATTAGCACTAGCACTTAGACTTATATGCTGCTTCACAGTGCTTTACAGCCCTTTCTAAGCTGTTTACAGAGTTAGCCTATTGCCCCCAACAATCTGGGTCATTTTACCAACCTCGGAAGGATGGAAGGCTGAGTCAACCTTGAGTCCATCAGGATCGAATTGCTGACAGTCGGCAGAATTAGACTGCAATACTGCATTCCAACCACTGTGCTGCCATAGGTCCTTATAGTGGCATAGATAATTGCAAGATGATTTGCTTCACTGAAGAGATCACAGTTTGGTTTGCATGAAGCACTAAGCTTAGTATGTTGTATGAATCCAACTACGACCAAAAAAAAAAAAAAGAGGAAGAGGCAGAAGTGGCAATGTTTCTCTATTCTCCAGCTGACCTCCAGCCTGCCAGCAACGCTGCCACTGCAGGCCCACAGAAGTTGCGAGTAAATCTATCCTGCTGGCTGATCATAGTCAGCTTTATCATTCTCTAGCCCTGGTTACTGTAGCAACCAATACATACACATCCTTCTATCACTAACAGGATGAGCTGAATGAAAACGTATCTGTGGTAAAATTCAGCCAGATCGCACCATATCGCTTGAACCAGTAGTGGTGATTTGAAATTGGTCCCACCCACCCCCTGCCTTTATATTTCCTTATACGAGCTTTGTTTTTTTTTTTTTTTGTTTCTTACCTTAATCAGCTGGTTGGAGTATCTACGGAGTCTTCCTGATGATCCCAGTTGCCTCTGGTACCTGTAAAAGAGGTTTAAAGAGCCGCAGTGTGTTTGGTGTGCACGAAACTGGTAGCAAAACTGGTAGGGTTCCACCCCTGGATAGGATGACTGGGACATCTGCAGGGTTTGGTCCAAAATCTAAAATGGTGGCTGTGCCAGTTGGATCAACTTCTGCCCATTTTTAAGTGGATCATAATGCATATATATTAAAAAAAAAAACATGCAGAAGTTTGTTTGAACCATTGGAACTGCCATCTTGACTTTCTTGATCATACCTTGCCAACATCCCTGATAGAAAGCCATGAAGTGATAAAAGAAGATAGCTTTGCAGCACTTCCAGTCCAAGCAACCAGCTAATAGGTGGCATGGCAGTTGCTGGTACAGAAACCAGAATTTAACCAAGTTGGTTACATTCACATAGTGCAGAAAGCCAGTCAGTAACCAAACACACACACAAGCTTAAGTGTCATGTGTTGTGCAAAACCAGCTGCAAATGAACTGGTCAAATTGTGCTTTGAAGCTAATCTGAATGTGTGTGTGTATGTGTATGTAAACTACTCTTAGTCATAAGGGGATTTCTTTGATTTTGGTTTAGTCAAAACAAAGATTTTAACTTTAAGCCTCCCAGAGTCACTTTGCAAAATGAGATGGGTGGCTTATACATTTAATGAAGAAATAATAACAGATGATTCTTGGTCACAGCTGAATTTGTTATAAATACAGTTGTGCTTTAATAAAATGAATGGGATTAAACAAACTGTGATTGGCAATACACCTGATTTTTCCTTGAGGAAAAAAAGGAGTGGGGAGGAGAAACTACAGAACACAGTTCAAGTGCAAGCAAAGCATGATTGAATTAAAACAATTCACACATTTTAGGTGAACACAGCTATTGCTGGTAATAAACCAGGGCCCCTAATTTAGTTTATTTGAGCACCTCAGTCAATTGTGCCTTATTCACTAATCTGTTTAATTCCATCATTCTTTATCTTGGAGAGGATGTATCAAGACATAATTTGATCTGTTTAGTTTCAGCATAATGCAAAAGTGTGAATCTGATTTGGAGACAGAGAACGTCTTGAAATTATCCACTAATTCTGTAATCAGAAGAACTGAATAAATAGCTTCTCCAGATTTCTCCTTTGAAAGGAAAAATTCTCCAACTGCTGTTAAAAAAAAAAGCATAATTGAAACTAACCCACCCTGCCACGAGGAATTTCCTATTAAGGCTTTGAAAGGGGAAAAAGCACGTTCACAAATACTATTGTGCCACGTTACCATTAAATCAGCAACAAAAAAATAAAATAAAATGTACAGGTAGTCTTCAATTTACAGCCACAATTGGGATCTGAATTTCTATTGCTAAGCATTGGGTGTCTGACTTTATGGCCTTTTTTGTCATGGCTGTTAAGCAAATCACTGCATCTGTTAACTGAATCTTACGGTTAATAAGCAAAGTTGGCTTCCACCATTGACTTGCTTGTTAGAAGCTGGCTGGGAGATTGCAAATAATGCAATCACATGACTCTCATTATAATGCAACCATCATTAAATGCATACAGATTGCCAAGTTCCCGAATTTTGATCACATGATCATGGGAATGATGTGACTATTGTAAGTACAAGGACCAGTTGCAAGTTTCTTTTTTCAGTACCATTGTAACTTTGGAGAGTCACTAAACAAATGATTGCAAGTCAAGAGCTATCTGCATACTATTCTACCCAAGAAGCTTTCCCAAAATTCTGCTTTGAAAGACATTTTAAAAGCAAATTATCATTCACTGGATGAAAACCAAAGAAAAAAAGAAAAAGCGAATAAAATATAGAATAGAATACAGAATAGAATAACATAGTTCACGCTGGAACTCTTGATGGGCAACATCACAACCTCCTGACAGGCAACATCATAAACTGGCTTGGGAACAGCACCATGCAGGACAGACGAGCACTACAGAGGGTGGTGTGCTCATCTGAGCGCATCATCCGCACCAAGCCCCCTGAGCTGCACTCCATTTACAACAAACATTGCCGGACCAAAACTAAGAAGATAGCGAAGGACCCCAGCCACCCCAACAATAGACTGTTTACCACGATGCGGTCAGGAAAGCGTTTTCACTCTCTGAAGGCCAACACAGAGACTGAGAAGAAGATTTTTTCCACAGGCAATACGGACACTAAACCAGAAACCACAAGAACACTCAAGATTATAACAGGAACCCCAATTGTACCTCATTCCTAACTTTCCCAACTATTCCTAACTTATTTCCTAACCCATCCTCCCATCTTGTCTAGACTACTCCCCTGCCCTACTATCAATCGCGGTCGCGGGCAGTCGCATAAGCATTTCCCTGCATATCGTACCATGTATGACTGTATATGTGACCAATAAAATTTGAATTTGAATTTTGAAATTAAGGAAAAAGAACAAAATTAATATTATAAGATGGAAGTTATTTTATGAATGGTTAGATTTTAAAAAAAAGAAATAGAAATATGGAGGTAATTAAGATTAAAGATATAAAACAAAGAAAAGGTATTACATGCAGTAAGAAATAAGAGATGACTATTACCTATAAATTATAATTGATGAAATTATAGTAGAACATGTTATTATTAATATATTATCTGATAAAATATAATGATTCTTAAGGAAATTGTTGTGTACCCAGATGACACACAGTTTAATGAATGATTTCATTAAAGTTTGATATGTATATAAAAAATAAAAAAAAACTTTAAAAAAAGAATAACAAAGTTGGAAAGGACCTTGGAGATCTTCTAGCCCAACCCTCTGCTGAGGTAGGAAACTATTTCAGATAAATTGTTATCCAATTTCTTCTTTAAAACTTCCAGTGTTGGAGCATTTACAACTTCTGGAGGCAGATTGTTTCACTGATTAATTGTTTTAACTGTCAGGAGATTTCTCCTTAGTTCTAAGTTGCTTCTCCATTGCTGTAGTAATGGAGTTACAATGGAGTTACAACCATAGTAATTCACAAACCATGGCTTATGGTTTGGTGTAACTGGAAACCTAGCAAGAAGTGGCTTAGTCATATTAGGTAGATAATACCTGCAGAGCTTCCGAGATTCTCTTCAATCCTTAGAATTACAATTACTTAGGAATGTATGGGAGAAATTTGGGGAGATGTTTCTTCCCAAAGCCCTGAACTGAATACAGAATAACAGAGTTGGAAGGGACCTTGGAGGACTTCTAGTCCAACCCTCTGCTCAAGCAGGGGACCCTATACCAGTGGTGGCAAACCTTTTCACCACCGAGTGCCAAATGTGAGCGTGTGCCCACGCATGTGCACCTTTTGCATATGTGTGAGCCTTCTGCGGATGATTGATTTTCATGTGCGCCTTTCATGCATGTGCTATTTGCATGCATGCCTTTCACACATGCACACGCTGCAGTCACGCACATGCACAATCACATGGGAGTCTCGTGTGCATGCGCAGTTTGCAGGAGTCACGCGGGCGTATGTACAATCAGTGAGTTTGGGTGCCGGCTCGTGTGCCAACAGAGATGGCTCTGCATGCCACCTGGGGCATGCGTGCCATAGGTTTGCCATCACAGCCCTATACTATTTGAGACAAATGGCTATCCAGTCTCTTCTTAAAATCCTCCAATGATGGAGCATCCACAAGTTCTGAAGGCAAGCTATTCCCCTTTAATTGTTCTGACTGACAGGAAATTTCTCCTTAGTTCTAGGTTGGATCTGTTTTTAATGACCTTCCACCTGTTACTTCTTGGCCTGCCCTCAGTTGCTTTGGAGACTAGGTCAACTATCTAGTTCTGATTTTAAATTCAGTCGTTCTTTTGCTGGCTTCTCCGTACACACCACATTTGGTCTCACTGTTTTGGAAGTTTTGGAGAACTATCCTGCAGACCCAGCCTTTGTGCCCTTTTTAAAATTCCATCCAACCTAACAGAAGGTTGGAAAGAAATTAGATACTTTCCAAGATTCCATTGGATTGAGCAGGATAAAAACAGTTAAAAATGGCTTCAGGTGATCTAATGTTGAACCAGTTAAAAATCTTCAGAATAGACAACTTTGCAACTTTCTCTGGTTGGGATCATATCAACAATTAAGATGAATGTGCTACCTAGAATTTTATATCTTTTCCAGACAATTCCAATTAAGCTTGGGAGAGA
>JAEANM010009937.1:0-16086 GCA_017656035.1 Myanophis thanlyinensis
CATCACTTCGATGGCTTCATTGGGGTGGTTCGGGGTGGAAATATACAGCTGAGTATCATCTGCATATTGATGAAAACAATGATGAAATACAACCCTGATATGGCCCTCAGTGAAATTGAGTTTGACACCCCACTTTAACAGTTTCACTCTATTCAACTATATTGTCCTGATACACTAAAGAGTTTAAGCCTCTTGCGAGATGTTTTAAGGCTATCACACAATATAACCTTTCTTTCTTCTCAGTAGTTTATTTCTGTAGTCTCTGTCTCTTAGGGTTTTCTTTTACTATTAAGTATTAAGTGCGCCAAAGAAGAGACTGTATTTGCTTTCGGCGCAATTAAAATAACTTGGTTAGCTGCAACTAATTAGATGGATTTGAAGTGAACATTAACAATAAATTGAAAAAAAGTGAATCAGAGCTTAGGGAGGGGGATCAGAAAGGATGGAACAGGGATGTGATATTTAGTCAACCATATTAAAAAAAACAGGCACATTACAGAGTTCATTTTTCCTTGAGTCATAATTTGTAGGGCTAATTTTTTACAATTGAAAAGTTACTTCAGACAGACTTCCTTGCTTAATAATCAAAATATTCTTCTTACATGCAAAGTTAAGATTGCTATTCAGTGAAATCATTTCCCTAAAATTAATTGGCAATTCACCTAATAAAAGGTCTTTCCGTACAAATACTTAATCTTATCAACACTGAGAAAAATACATCCTGCAGACAGAGAGTTTTCAGAACACTCAGGAATAAGTAATGAAAGTAAGAAGTTTAAGTTACGAAGGAAAGTCCAATAAACCTTCTATAGTTTTCCATGATCACTAGGGGTCAATATATCCCAGTTAAAGATTATTTGGGATTGGGCAACATACCTTTCTTATACCTGCCAGATTTCCAAACCAATTTCTTTGAAATCACTTTGATTTATTTCTGGATCGGGACGCTCTTCGCACAGTCACTTCCACCCTCGTTATCTCTCGCCTGGACTATGGCAATGCTCTCTACATGGGGCTCCCCTTGAAAAGCATCCAGAGGCTGCAGTTAGTGCAGAGTGCGGATGATTTTCGGGGCTCCTCAGAGCTCCCATATTACACCTCTTCTGCACAAGCTGCACTGGCTCCCTGTGGTCTTCCGGGTGCGATTCAAGGTGCTGGTTCTCACCTTTAAAGCGCTCCATGACTTGGGACGTGGGTACTTACGGGACCGCCTGTTGCCGTCAGCCTCCTACCAACTTGTGCGTTCCCACAGGGTGGGCCTCCTTGGGGTTCCACTTCAGGACAGTGTCATCTGGCAGCCCCAAGGATTCAAGCATTCTCTGTGGGGGCACCCTCCCTTTGGAACGAATTGCCCCCAGAGATCCAGACCATCACGGACCTATGGACCTTATGGCATGCATTAAAAACCTTTCTGTTCCAACAAGCCGGTCTGGCCTAGTACTATTGGTTGGGGATTTTAATTAGTTTTAAATTAGTTTTAAATTTGTAATTTTAATTGTTTTAAATTTTTAATTTTATAATTAGGTTTTAATTGGTTGGCCATTAATTTAGTTAATTTTAATTGTGTTTTAACTGTTATTTATTTGTGTCCTTTTTAAATAAATTTCATGATCAGAATGAAGAACTGGCAGGCTTTATGAAGAAGCTTTGTGTTGAAGACGTGAGAGGGAGTTCTACAATACTTCACAATCCCCTCTCCTGTGTTGGTCAATTCTTGGATCTATCTCATTCTCCCCTCTCACCACCTCTCTAAGGCCTGCAAATGGATTGCTAGGGCAGGTAGTGGACGTCAAAATGTAGTGGATGCCAAAAGTTCCTGCTTAACCCCATATCCTTTCTCTGTACTAGCAATTCATCAGCTGTTGTTTTTTTTAGAATACATGTAGTCCTTGACTTACAACCATTTGTTTAGTGACCGTTCAAGTCACAACAGCACTAAAAAATGACTTATCACCGTTTTTCACACTCATGACTGTTGCAGCATCCCCATGGTCACCTGATCAAAATTCAGATGCCTTGGCAACTAATTTGTATTTATGACCACTGCAGTGAAGTGGGGTCACGTTATCATCTTTCATGACCTTCTGACAAGCAAAGTCAATGGGGTAACAAAGTGATGCCAGATTCACTTAACTGTGTTACTAACTTCATAACGGCAGCAATTCAGTTAACAACTGTGGCAAGAAAGATAATAAAATGAGGCTAAACTAGCTGGAAGCAGCTAGCAGTCAGCAGAAGTGGTCTGCAATACTGCATTCTAAGCACTGTTCTACCATGACTCATAGTAGTGGAATAGTAATGGAGTTGTGGAAGAAGAGGAAGTATGTAGTGGAATGCATTCTTCAATGAGCTAGGATTTTCCTTCTTAATGTCAACCGGTAACTAATAGGTTAGTTAGAATCTTATGTTCTTTGATTTTAGAACATGGTGTCAGAAAGTATGACCTCAGAATCACTTGATGTAGTCAGATAGTCAGGTAGTCAGATAGATTGCTGTGGACAGGCATGTTTTCTTTATCTCTCCACAGCATGTATCACAGTGATTAGGAAGATAATTTTTCAGAACAGCAGAAGTGATTATTGATGTTCTTTAAATTACTCCTGAGAGATGAGCCTCAGTATAGACACACCGAGGATACATACTCTTACAGTCTGGGGAATGCCTAGGGCTGCCTTTGATGAGGATGAGGGTTCCATAGCTACTGAAGTGATGTGATATTCTGTATTTATCTGCTTTTATAAAGGTGACTGTGCCTTGTTTTATTGTCTGGGAATATTTCTCTCTATATTATACTTTTCACTTAAAAATTGTACTTTTGCAATGCTTTTATGTGTGCATCTGTTGTTTTTGATTGCACAAATCTTCTTGCCTCTTAGGGTGGCAAAACAGTGGGGTAGAAAATGGCAGTCCTGGAGGCCTCATGTTTTATACGGATATATTTTATTTGGGCTCAAGGTCTGGTCAATGATGTTTTAACAGACTGTAGGAAAGAGCTTTGTGTTTTGCTTGGAAGCTCAGCAAAATTGGGACTAGCTAGGACCTTTAAGGAATCACTGGTTAGACTGTGAAGTGAAAGGCTCAGAACAAGCCAATTGCATACCACTTCTTTAGCCTTGCCAAGAAAAACTACATGGATGTGCTAATGAAGTCATAGAGAACTGAGCTTGACTCAATGGAGACTTACATTTTAATTGATGTATTGTGTCAGGATTTGGCAGTATCTAGCCAGTCTTGTCTGATTTCAAGCAGTATCCAGGTTAAGGATAGCTTGACCTTAGATGGGAGACTAAGGCTTGACTGGGAGACTGGGAAAAGAAAGGCAATGCTACACTGCTTCCATATATTTTTTGTTAAGAACCCAATATGAACATCCTCATGAAGCTAACATGAGCTCAGTTTATTTTGAAAGAGGCTTGATTATGGTTTCAAGAATGCAGATAGTTATATAGAAAGGATATATTTCAGGGAGTTGATGGATTGTTATTATTCAAATAGCTTAGAAAAGGGGTGTTTATTCATTCTGTTTTTTATGGCATGCATTCAGTAACCAAATATGAATATTCAAAATATACGTATCTAAAATCCCTACCCAGAAAAATCCCTATTTAATGGGAAGCAAAGATCAAGGTTGCATTGAAATAGTAAAAAAAAAAAAAAAAAATCCACAAAAAATAATTTAGTTGCTCAGATTGCCCTCTGCTGGTCTAATTCTATTCTATTTTTTATTTTATTTTATTTGTCAAACATGTACAAGATAGCAGGTATAGGTATAAACATAAACAAAGGAAGTAAGTACAGATAAATGGGGACAGTAAGACAGGAATGATAGGCATGCTGGTGCACTTACGCACGCCCCCTTTACGGACCTCTTAAAGGGAGTGAGGTAAACAGTTTGAGGTTGAAGCTGTGAGGGTTTGAGGCTGTAACAATGGAGTCGGGTAGAGCATTCCAGCTGTTGACCACTCTGTTGCTGAAGTCATATTTTCTGCAATCGAGTTTGGAATGGTTTACCTTGAGTTTGTAGCAATTGTTTGCCTGTGTATTATTGTGGCTGAAGTTGAAGTAGTTGTTGACAGTTATTTTGCCTGTTAATAGTTCTTCAATTGTTACTTAATCAATAGGCTTGTGTAGCATGCTGAGAAAATAATTCAGACAGCTCTTGTACAGCATACTGGAGCATGGATGTAGCATCTCTCTGCAACTCTTGAAAGTGGCTGTATCTTTTTTTCAGGATTGAACATCTCCCTTTTGTTGCTACATGATTCCTGGAAATGACATGGCTGCTTTGAAGAACTGCAATCAGGTGCTATAATGTAGTAGCTACATACATGCCACGAGGGTTCCAAAGCACCTTTTTAGAATCTAATCTGAAAGATAGCAAACCATACTAATCTAATCACCATAAAATTAATTTATGAAGTTCACATCTATTAAAGATACAGTAAAACACTGTGTTGAAATTTCCTAATGCCTGAGGATTTCTTTGGATTTTTTAATGCTTATTATGATATACCTTGGAATTTAACAAGCTCCTGAAAATTTAAAGTAATGAAAGTTTGTTGGAAGACGTATGGCTTTATAATAAAGATACTTTATTTGGAATATTTCTGTAAATTGCTGTTATGCGCCCTTGTTTGATTATTGAGATTTTAAATGTTTGTTTCCACATTTACAAATTCCCACTGAATCAAAAGATGAATAAATATAGTCCGAACTTCTAAAAGAACATATTATCATACAGAGTATAAAGCAGAGACAAACCTGGCAAAAAAGGTGATCAAATTGAATGAAATTCACTCACCTACTTAACAATGGAAATTCTGGTTCTGTTTGTGCTCTAAAATCCTTATATATCTTTGCTCTTCATATTACAGTATACAACTTCCCAGCCTTCACTACTCTTATTTTTAGACACTCAAAAGTTTATTTTTCTCTTAGCACACAGGAAATGGACATTTCTAGACAGATCACAACATTCTGCTATGTTGCCACTGCTGTCTGTCATGCAAAAATAATACCTTATTCCTCAGTATATAATCAGGTATAGTTCAGATTTTGCACTGGCACTGGCATATCATGTCAATCTTTGACTGTATAAGTGTTTAATTTAATAACAGTAGCAAATGAACTTTTGCCTTTTTTAAAAAAACATGTTATTAATACACTGTATATCATTACACTGGAAATTTGACAGTTTGCAAAATTGGGCAAAGGTTTAAGTAGTAGTTATTTTAATGAAGCACAAGAACCATTTAAATGTTACTTTACATTAATCATATTTTTAGAATATTACAAAGTATAACTTCACTGTTTGCTAGAGCTTAAATTCAATTATTTAAAACCAGTCAACAAGAAAATATTCTGTTCATTAGCAAGTTTTAAAAGAAACTGCCTTCAATATTGCTGAGGTGCTTTTCTCTCTGAGAGTCTAAGGGATACTGGGCTGATTATCTTATTTATTAGTTGCAATCACATGATGCTTTTTCTGAATAGCTCTTGCAATCAAGATGGCAATAAAATATAGGCAATGTTTGTTCATGAGCATCATATGCTAGAATTTGGCATGATTAAGAAAAATATGGAACATTCAGAAATTAGATTGTCAAATTTAAAATATATCTTCTTTCATTTCTGTTTTTTCTTAGAAAACTTTCCATTATTCCACAACACATTTTTTTTATTTTATTTTTTGTTTTTGTTTTTTTCAATACAACTCATACAAAGGGTCCTTCACAATGCAACATACATTTTCCACACTTATAGCTTACATACTTTGTGGTGCCTTGTCACTGCTTTACAATAAACTTTTTTAATATAGACCACGTTAACATATATCGCAAATGCAGATTCCTATCACCTCTGTTTAACTTAATTCACAGATTTCCATGGTGGAGTTCTGTTCTCTCTCCCCCCCTTCCCTCCTCTCTCTCTTCCGTCCTCTCTCTCTTCCTCTCTCTTCATCTCTAATTCCCTATTTCCCTGTCTCCATCTTTCTCTCCCTCTCTCCTTCCCTTTCTTCCTCCCCTTTCCCTATCTTCTTCCCTCTCTCCTCTCTCCCTCTCTCTACTTTTCTACTCCTCCTTCTCTCCCTTTCCTTCCTCTCCCCGCTCTTCCTTCCATCCTGCCTTTCCTTCCTTCCTTCCTCTTCCTTCTTTTTTCTGTCTACTTTCCTCCTTTCCTCTTCTTCTCTTCCTCCCTCCCTCTCCTTCTCTGTCTTCCTCCTTTTCAAGCTCTCATTTTCTCCCTCCTTCATCTTTATTTTCTCTTCCTCCTTCCTTCCTTTTCTCTCCCTCCCCCTTTCTTTTTCACTAGTGTTTATTTATTTGTTTACTTTTACTATTCTATTATACATTTTCCTTTATTATCTCTTTTCTATTTTTTGCAATGCCTATGTACTGTCTGACTCGATTACTTCTTAAATATATTTACATAGTTCCATAGTATATCCTTCTAAATTGTTATACAATTTCTATTGATATATTGTTGGAACTGCAAATATGCCTGCAGCTCATAACTATTTTTCAAGGTTACAATAAACATAGAATGTAAATTAAGCTAACATGTAGGAATTTATGATTACCTGGTTGCTTCAAAACCACTGGCCTCCCTGAAATAATAGCTATTACAGTAGAAAATATAGTAGAAAAATCCCCTAGTTAACACAAACAATCACATTGTTCATTGCTATTTAAGCCTGGCCAAAACAGGCAGAATGATAAATGCTTGAATGAATATGAAAGACAAAATTTCAGACTCCAGGAGACTAACTTCATTTTACTGATTTCATAAGGACTATGTTCTTGCAAATCATCAAGATGAAATACAAATAGTTCTTCCCTATTCTTATTCTGTTCTTATTTCTTATGCTCTTAAGGAATGCAAGGACTTTTTAAAATATAGACATCATTCAAAAATATGATCAACAACCCATTTAAAATAAAAGCTAGCTCTAATATTCAGGGACTTTCCACCTTACCACGATGTTTTCTTGTATAAATCATTCTGCATTTATTAGAAAACTTCTATATTTTGTTAGACTGAAATGAAGAAGTTCCATTTTCAAAGGATCAGGGTAATCCCTCCATTACTGAAACCAAAACATAACATATTGCAGGAAGAGACCAGGCATATCTTAGGGTTGTGCAGACATGGGTGTGGTGGAGGGACAGGGAAATGCTTGTTAATTGGGAGAGGACCTAATTTAAACTAATCATTTAAATAATTAGTTCTTCTCATGCTGAGGCTACCCCCTACCCCCTTGAAGTGACTGGATGCCAGTGTTTTGTTTTGTTTTTGAGTAAGTCTGACCAATCAAGCTTGTTGCTTGGTTTCGATATAATGCCAGCCCATACTTGCAGCTCAAGCTTATTATGAAGCTGCAATGGGAGATAACCTTCTGGCTTCATTTTTCCCACTGGGCACCTTCCATTTGGAGATCATCACTCTTGCTCCACAGCCTCCTTCTACCAGGGGAGCAAGCTCAATGTGAGCAAACTCATGTCAGTTCATCCAAGCAGCTGCACCACTACTTCGCGCCGTTAATACTCCTACTCCCACCTTTGTCATAGGCAGTGCCTTGTTAATAAAATGGTAATAGAGCCTTGTGGGCAGAGATCCAGATTGGAAGGCCATGGGGATATGCTAATGGCACCTCTTGGAAACAGCTCAGAGAATCAATTTTTTCCCAGGATTGCACATTAGTTGCTACAGCTGTTCCAAAGAGCTCCCTACAGGTGCTACATACATGCCCAGGCTAATCTCTGCACAGCTCTAATATATCCATACTTTTTCACGCATCTTTGGTGGGCTCTTTTCCACTGTTCCTTGTACTTAAGTAACTTGAGAGATTTTGCTTGAAGGCAACAATCAAGAAACAGTTACTGAATGATATACTGATTATAATGACTGTAGGTTATTTTATTAGTTATATGTAGATGGACTTTTACATGGATACAACTTTTTTGTACTTTTTAAACTGTAATATTATATAGAATTTGAACTGTAAGGAAATACAATATCTGAAGCTTGAGACCATGAAATAATAGTTTACTCTTAAAACTCAACCATGGTATCACCAAGTATGGTGAGCTTGTCAGCTCTTTGTTGAGGGTTATAATATAAAGCTTCTGTTTCTCACTAACAATAAGCTGCAGTGCACGTCCATGCCAAATAATTTTCTCATTCTTCTTCCTCCTCTCAGCCCAGGAAACAGATAAATCAGCTCTTTAGATTCTTGGAAACAATGAATATGCTTCTCCACAATCTTCTTTTTTCCAAGATAAACATATTCAGTAATATTAACCAATTTTCCTAAGTTGTACCTTCTAGGTCTATTATGATCTTAGTCTTCTGGGACTTGCTCTCATTTGTCTATGTGCTTCTTAAAAGATGGCGTCCAGTTTCTAGGGGTCTGATTAACATGTAATAGTGAACAATGATAATTTGGCTTGATCTTGATGCTGCACAGTATTTCTAGGGATGTTTTCTACAGTTGATCTGCTATTTTCAAACATATGTTTTTCTTGTACAGGTGAAGTGTATTTCATTACACAGAAAAGACTATTTCTCAGTTTAAAAAAGTAACTAGATGTTACTCAGTTCTGTGTTAAATTGTACTCAAAACAGAGTGACACAACAGGGAACTGAAATGAGAAACATTTTAACTGCAATAAGGCTATGAGAGAGTTTTAAATCATTGACACAATAGGCACTCTTATCTATGTTTTCTAAGAGTAGGAAGATAAGAGAGAATCCCAGCACTGTGTTGTAAAATCCTGGCTCTTGGTAAACAGTAAATGACTAGCAACTGAGTCTAGAAAACCAGATGAGTCCATGACTGGAAGCAGACACAGTAATGACTGTACTGATTCATCTTCTACTGAAAATGAATGATAATGGAAGTATGAAGAAACTACTATCTGATTAAACAAGACCCGAGAGTAAAAGGAAAACAAACCAATTGCCCTGAAGCCAGAGACCATGAATATAAAGCATACAAGAAGAGTACTAATAATAAGAGCCACTGTGGCACAGTGATTAGAGTGCAGTACTGCAGGCTACTTCTGCTGACTTCCGGCTACCTGCAATTTGGCAGTTGAAATTTCACCAGGTTCAAAGTTGACTCAGCTTTCCATCCTTCCGAGGTCAGTAAAATGAGGACCGAGATTGTTGGAGGCAATATGCTATCATGATATGTAAACTGCTTAGAGAGGGATGTAAAACACTGTGAAGTGGTATGTAAGTCTAAATGTTAGCTATGCTAATAAGCAGGTTTCAGGAAAAGGCCCCCATAAAGCAACAAGGTGACCTATGGATGACAGTGTGTAGCAGACCCAAAAACAAATAACTTTTATTTTGAAGTTCATATTTTCATTTATAAATTTAACTGATAACTGGATTTGAAATGGCAAGACAGGCACCATTTTCAGTTCATCCATTTTACTTGCAACGGGATTTTTCCTGTCATGCAAGCCAAATAATTACCCCCAAATATCTTCCTGCCTCTTGTGTACCAAGCTTTGAGGGTATCTGGTGCATGCAATCTACTACAGCAGCAAAAAGGACTAATGTATGTAGTATAGGCACACCTATGTACAATCACCCAGAAACCAAATTGGCTAATAACAGTAAGATATGTAGTTTTTTCCCACCTACCAAAAAATAAATCATGAAGGGTTGGGTAACAATCCATAATATGGGGCCAAAGAAAATATCGAAAGGAAAAAAAATGGCAAGCAATATCTTTAATTATTTCCTTCCTACAAACCAGTCACAGAATACTTAAAATAGATGAAAAATCTGTTCTTCCATAGAAATACAGGTAGTCCTCAACTAACAACAGTTCATTTAGTGACCATTCAAAGTTACAATGGCACCGAAAACGTGACTAATGACTGTTTTTCACACTTATGACTATTGCAGCATCCCTGTGGTCATGTACTCAAAATCCAGATGCTTGGTTGTTATGACAGCCGTCATTCCAACAATAGAATATGATTACGGAAGACACTTTACAATGTAATTACTGGAAATAAAAGTTTATGGTAAGTATTGGTTCTAATTTTTAAAAAGAATAATAGGGTTATTAAAGCTATTTCAAATACTGTAGAGCTTGAATGTTTAAATTTAGCAGTGAATATGCAAGGACATATTATATTTCATTAGTAACTCTGTAATCATAAAGCTAAAAAACCCTCATGGCTATTCACTGAAAAGGAAATTGTTTCAGTAAATCTGGCAGTTGTGAATAGCAAAGCAATTTTATATATACCGTACTTATCCAGAAGAGAATCCCATTAAGGTCAATGGGTCTTAATTCCAAATTCAGCAGAAATAGCAGTTGAATGATAAATATTTCAAACTAGACTGAGGATGGGGGTGAGGGTTAAAAGTTATAGTTTAGTTAAATTTTGAATTCTACATGAAGTGCCTTAAATATCAAGAATAAATGTACTTTTTGAAATATGGACACAGTGAGCATTCTGACAAGTTATATTTGGACAGCAAAAGTATTTTCTATACTGAACTGCCTGCTGAAATTTAATTTTGTGTATTAAAACAAAATATAATAGCTATCACTTATATTTAAACATTCAAATACTGTTGAAAGATGATTAAGTATTATGTATGCTAGTTGGAACTCTTAAAATTGTATTACTTTTGCACATGAAAACACACAAGCAGATTTACATACAAGCAGCAGCAATCTCATTAGCCTGAAAGTTATAGTTTACTGTACATAGATCTAAGAAGAATGGGTCCATGAAAACTGGGCAGACTTTATATGTCCCAAAGTTATAGCTAGAAGTACTGCCACAAGGAAAATCCAATACCACTAGTTCCACTACAAATATCTAAGTTCAGATTTTATTCTGATTTATTCTGATTTTATTCTGAAACCATTATTTGCAAAACTCACAATACATATTACCAAGAACTATAGGTAGAAAACATGTTTAACAGGAATAGAATGTAGAATGTACTTAAGTCTAATGATTAATATTGTTATATAACTGAATTTTTGCACCCTGTATTTTCTTTTCATAACTATTTATCACTATTAGTCGCTGTATTTGTTGTATGCAAAGAATTCTTCAAATAGTTAGACTCTTATAGCTGAATCCTATTCTAACTGCTTTTTTAAATTAAACAGCAACACTGTTGACTCAGATCAATTACATTTTGCCATCTTAGTCTGGTTAGACTTAAAAACGGTTTGTATTCAGCCTAGACAAAAGTTTAGCTGGAAGGAAAGATGGTCTTTTTCCTTTTAGTATTTTTACACATCTATTCAATCTTACCCAATCTTACCTATGATATATAGGCAATACCCATTTATATTAGATTACACTCTAAAATTACTCTGAACCAGTTTTGTAGATGTAACATGCATATATGTACTTCAACATATAAAAGCCAAGAGGTAGAAATCGTTAAACATCTTGTAAAGTTTATTTAAATAAATAAGCAGTTTACGTTGTCCATGTCATACTATACATATTTTCCTAGGTTCTGTACCTAGTTGCCTTTTATCTTCTTTTGAAATTCAGTTTAAATATTTTGCCAAACAGAGGATGAAATCTTGATCTTTTAACACAAAGCAAGACGCACTGGATTCTCCAAGTTTGCTTTGAGTGTGTCTAAAAATTTAGAAGCTAGTTCATCATCTATCACTCGACAATCACTTGACAGAGTTATTGTCAGGAGCTGGTGTTGTTGAAGCTTCTCATTCCCATCTTCATCCTCCACAACAGTGAGTTCTATCCGAGATCCTCCTACCGCTAGGATGCAGGCTTGGGGAGGCATTATGAGACCAATGAAACTGTTGATACCAAACATTCCAAGATCTGAGATGCTTTTGTTGGAAAAAGGACAAGAAATAGAAACATAAGACACTCTGGAAAAATAATTCAGAAACAGTTTAATACAGGTGGGTAGAAATAAATATGTTGTGATGATTAAGTCTGGATTTTGAATTTGGTTTTGAACAGAACAATCAAGTAGTCTCACTCTTCATCAGCATGAGAGTAGGGGTGCTTGGGGGTAAAAACTGGTTCAAAATTCCATGTGATGATACATGGCTATTGAGTCATTGGCACAGCTGTTAAGTTTTATTTATTTAGTGTATGGCATCTACAGAAGTCATGCAATCATTGATATACAATGGTTTTAGTTTAAATAAAGCATTAGCACATACAGAGAGAGAGAGAGAAGGCGGGAGGGAAGGGGGGAGAATGAGGACAATACACTAAAGGAAATTAAGATAAAACCATAAGAAGATCACCATAATATGGAACCATAGAATTGCAATGGGATAGATGTTATAATTTGATATTGAAGGAAGCTAACCATCTAACTGCTTCTGGTATGACTGCAATGAGATCATCTCAGGAATATGAAGTGTAGATTACGATGGTACATCCCAGACAATATTCTGTCTTAATGGGGTGGCTAAAAGTCTATATACACAGCGACTGAACTGGGTATTGCATCCCACACAGTCCAAAACTATGAAAGCAGCAGTAAGATTACAACTGTTCTTTTAAGGACTCCCTGAGAAAATATATTGGATTCTGGATCCATATTTTGCAACTAAACATAGAAGCCTTCAGTAGAAATAAATTTGAGTACCTAGGCACTCTGGCAATAGATAATATGATAGATCTTATAACACAACAAGAGATACATTTGGCTGAGGAGGAACAGATTAAAGCTGTTAAGTGCCAAACCTTTATTGGCAAAGGTGTATCCATTCACACTTATTGTTTGGCTGCTCAATATGGGACCCATGAACATCAATGGGCCCACAGGTGCTCTGCTGAGTTTTAGAGATTATTTTAATGAAAACATGACAAATGGCCACACATAAACAGAAAACAACATATATTTTTCAACAATATCCCAAGGCCACAGAAAAACACAGTCTTTCTCAGAGAACAAAATGACGACTCAATGGCATCTGACAGTTCAAATCTAACCAGGCTCAAGGTTGACTCAGCTTTCCATCCTTCTAAAATGGACACAATGAGGACCCAGATTGTTGGGGGCCAATATGCTGATTCTGTAAATTGCTTAGGGAGGGCTGTAAAGCACTATAAAGCGATATATAAATCTAAATGCTATTGCTATGACTACAGGTTAGATAAGCCAAGGTGGCAGAAAGTACCTTGAAGGGACACACTCACTAGCATATCTTCTAGGAAGTAGATGCTCTGTAGTTAACAATACCTGAATCCTAAACATTCTTCTGTCTAGTTAGATTGGGAAGTACTTATCAAATGACTCAACACAAAATATTCACTTGAAAAAATAATCCACAAATACCAATACCAGAATGCAAACAAAGCAACCATCTCCCACACAATCCTTTATCGATTTTGAAATGCTCAGATAGTATACAGCTCACCAATATTGCATATTATTTTGAACTCATTTAAAACTGTATGCTATTTTGAATCTGATTTAAACTCTGGCATCTGATTTAAACTCTGGCATGAGAATTTAATACTGTCTTATATTGTTTCTTTGCAGGTTGAGCAAAAATGGTTCTTTTGTTTACAAGGATGCAATGTTACATTGTGGTTTTACAAAATTGGTGCGTAATGAGGTGAGGAAAAATATCAATCAAGAGGAGTTCAAGGTATCTGGAAGCAGCGTTGCTTGTTCCATTTCAGCAGAATCAATACTAGGAAATCTGATAAAATGATATTGGCACTAAAATATAGTGAACCAATGAAATAAGTTTCATTGTTTTTATGTAAGCAATCTGCAAATCTGTTTTATGATCTTCCCTTTGCCAGGTTAGGTCCATCTTCTCTTCTATAAACTGTACGTGGCAACTCTAATAAAAAGCTATAATGGGTTTTTTTGACGTTTTTCCAACTATGCAATATTCTTGCCATCAAGATTTAGAGAATATGAAGATACGAAACAACACAGCATTCTATTCTCCCCAAAGTCCATATGTACAAAAGATCTCCTTTAGAGGAATATTTTTCTTCTTAACGCTACACTCACACTAATTTCTCAGTCTGAGTCAGTTTGGAAAGGAAATAAGATGCCATTATTCCTTTCTAAAGGGAATAAAACTGCCACATACACCTTGTTTGTGACAACAGTCCAACACAATTTATCTCTTTAGAAAAGGTCTGATGTGGTTGATGGTGATGAAGGAGGAGTTTCTCCAGTTTGTTACTGTCCTTGTACCTCTAGGCAGGACTTCATGTTACTTTTGGTCACTTGGAAGTTTGCAGCTACTATCTTATTCAAGAAAATAACCGCTGAAGGACAAACAGGCCTTCTGATCTCTTTAAGATCCCATTCTCAACAAACCTATCAAGCATGACAGGTAACGAAAGTGTGGCTGGATGCAGTTTTCCATTCAACAGTATTAGATCTGTAGAAATATACTTCCCTTTACCACTTCAACTATCTGTATTGTATATGGGCACTAGAGAATTAAAGGTTAATTACATTCATTAAATTTACTCAAAATGTCTCCAGTCTGAAGCTAACCTGTTTCCAATTCAGTGATCTAGCATAAATGTCATGTCTCAAAGTTATACCAGTTCTACATAGTGTTATTTCAGATTCATGGCGCTGATAAGTGAAAATGCCAAGTCTTTTTGCCTCTTTTTAGGGTCAGCCTTTTGACTTGCTTGCTTACTTTCATTTTCATGAATGTTAACAATCCACTGCTACACTCCAAATACCGTAACAGATTCCAAATTTTATAAAATAGCAGATATTATGATTTCATAATACACCTAGATAGAACACTATTAAAGTTGCTGAATGTCCACTGAAATGCTAGAGAATTAAATTCAAGAATCAACTTGACAGCTGCCTCAAAATACAGCAGAAAAAACAGGAGAGAATATAGCAGTACTTATTTTATAGATAAGTAACCCCCATTCATTGTTCTGTTCACAAACCTTATAATGGAGGTGGGATTATAAAAACATAGATTTAAGAGATTTACAAAGGCTATCTCAAAAATCTCCACCACCAATCCCCCCATTCCCCCCCCACCCCACCATTGTTCTGAAATGTATTTAAATTACCTCAAAGATCCTCCTTGGTATTCTTCTGGAAGTAAGTTCCCATCTCTTGCTTTCTTTGCTAAAGCCTAAAGTAAGATCCAAATATAAATGACTTTCAGCAATGTACTTTTACATTTACATTTACAACGTAGACTTTTATGCACACTTGATTGGGTCGCTAATTTTATGAGAAAATTCTGATAGATTCAGACAGTTGCTACAATCTATGAGAGGTAGTTAGAAGAAGTTATACATTTGTATCTCCTGGGAACGGGTTTCACATGTAGAAAAAGAACTGTGAGTAAAGCAGAGATATGGAGATTTCTTAAATTGCTTTTTAAAATTCTACATATGTTGCCTTATGGAAAGCACATGTGGTTATCCAAAATCCATCATTGTCTTGTTTACATAATCTAGAAATTTAAAAGCAATTACTTTGCTATAACTATAAATTAACATTTTTATATTAACAGGAAATCCCACCAAATGTTAACAGAAATCAGAACAAATGTCATAGAAAAAAGTAAGCCTTGCAGCAGGATTCAGAACAGACAGGTGAGAATAATTCAGCCTTAATTCATTTCCCCCAGGAGGCAATAAAACTCATGAAAAATCATAACGTGTTGTAATTTTATATACCCTATTTAGATACTTCAGAATTAAACAATAGAACTGCCATCTGAACGTTTAAAAATAGGATAGCTGTAGGAGATATTTTACAGATTCAAATAAATGGCAATTAAGAATTATCTAGATAAGCGTTTCTTGAACTTTATTCTCTCAGGACCCTTTTCCACTTAAAAAAATATATATGGAAGGCTGCTAGAGAGCTTTTGTTTGTGTATGCGGCCCAGGGATGAGGCATTTGGGGAGAACAGGCTGCTCTTTTCAGCTGGGAAAAGAAGCAGCCAGCAGCGAAGGCCCTTTTTTTTCACTGAAAAGAGCGGCCCATTCTTTTTTTTTTTATATTATTATTTTTATTGAATTTTAAACATTTATAACAATACATAGAATAATAAACAATATTCCACCCTGTGCTATACAT
>JAEANM010009938.1:0-16084 GCA_017656035.1 Myanophis thanlyinensis
TCAATAAAATCTTATTCCTTGGACTTTGTCTTTTTGGAGTTCTGATTGAGTTGCTGATGTTGTGTGGAACCCTGACAATAAGTATTGTGGTTCAGTTGCTACATCATGTTTGTTTCTTTGTGACACCAGGCCTCCCTATCTTCCTTTGTCTCCTGGAGTTTGCCCAAATTTGTGTTCAGGAGCTGTGGTGGTGTAATGGTTAGAATGCAGTATTGCAGGCAAACTCTGCCCACAGCTAGAGTTCGATCCTGATAGCTCAAGGTTGACTCAGGCTTCCATCCTCCTTAGGTTGATAAAATGAGGAGCCAGGCTGTTGGGGGCAATAGGCTGACTCTGTAAACCGCTCAGAGAGGGCTATAAAGCACTATGGGGTGGCATATAAATCTAAGTTCTATTGCTATTCATTGCGTCCATGACACTCTCTAACCATCTCATTCTCTGCTGTCCCCTTCTCCTTTTGCCTTCCATCTTTCCCAACATCAGGGTCTTCTCCAATGAGCCGTCTGTTCTCATTAGGGGGCTGAAGTATTTCAACTTCGGTATCTGGCCTTCCAGAGAACTGTCAGGGTTGATTTCCTTTTGAGTTGACTGATTTGAACACCTTGCAGTCCAAGGGACCTTCTCCAACATCACAGTTCAAAAGCATCAGTTCTTTGGCATCTGATGTTCCTTACATAGCATGAGATTAAATCTGTAGTACTTTTGAACTCTATCCTGGCTCCTGACTTCTTGCACCTGACAATCTTATACCTGCTGTCTTTGTTTATTTATTTGCTTTCTAGAAGTTATTGAAACTTACCTATCTTTATTATATGCCATGCTTTTTCAATTGTTTTAAAGATTTATTGATTAGATTTAAGTGCCCCTCCCCCCTCATTTAGAGGTGAAGGATCCACTCTACATTCTTGCTTTTGGCTAAGTTTATATTTTTTACAGTACTTCGTTATCAACCCTTTGTAAGGGAAGGGCTGGGGAGAAGAAACACCTTACCAAACCTCTGAAAACCTGTTTGTTTGGCAAGCTCCAAATTATGATGTTAATAAAATACAGGGCATTTATAGTTGGAAAGGAAAATGAACCGGCATGTAACTCTCTACCTAACATGTAATAATCATCTGGTAATCCTTTGCTATTTCATAACCCAAAGGAGAGGGTGGGAAAAGTCAATCAGCTATCACAGGCCGCTAAGAGTTGCAGCACTCGTTCAATTGCAGCCGGTGTATAATTTGAATAACCTTGAAGACTGCGTTAACAAGCAACACAATGGTGGGGGGGGGGGTACCCGTTGCCAGCTTTGATGTCTTTCCATTTCAGTTTCCAAATTGACCCCCTGCTCACCTGCCCTAACCTCAGTGTTATTTGATACATTAATTATCTTGGTGACAGCCAGGAGAGAACCTTGCCTGGCTCCTGAGCCTCACCTGGATGTTGGATAACCAACTCAAGAGGGCACCTATATTTCAGAATTAAAAAAAAAATGTTAGTTGGGTAATAAGAGAGAGGAACAAACAGCAGGAATGTGCAGGCAGTTCAGGAAAACATAAATGAAAAGGAGATAAATTAGAATGGGCCTCTTATTAGATCCAATGTGGTGTCCATTTGAATAATGGGCATATTCATTAGTGCCAGAGAGGCTGTGAAGAATGTGTTGAACTGAGCTAGTAGATTGATGCTGACAGTTTGCCAAGAGATGAAGGGAAAGAAGAAACAGGTGGCAGGGAAGCAAATTCACCTTTGAGAAATTATCTTTTCTTTGCATTTGAATGATCCCTGCAACACAGGGCATCTTGTCATCTAGGGCCACAAATTAAGCACGAGAGGATATTCAGGAGACGATTAGATTATACTCTTGTAAACAGAGCCTGTGACAGAGATGCAAAGATCACTGCTCATCCTGCCTATGTCAGCATTCTATGTATACAGTTATTAATTCATTCCAATAATTCAACCTTGGTCTGCACATTTAAAGCCTCCACACCCAGACGGAAATAGGCATTTACCTTATGTGCAATTTTCTGCAATGTGTGCATTTTGCAATAACGCGGTCTTTTGTTTTCGATGCAACCTTTTGCACATGTATGCACTCTGGTTCCCAGATTTTCTCCACCTGCGATGTCTTTGCTGAGAAATATTTCGAAAACAAATGCTAGAAGACTCTGAATTAGATGGCTTGTTCCTATCTCCCCAGATGCAGTTTGGGTAGATCACGCCGTTGCATCTAGAAAGAAATAGGTAGTGGATTTCTCTGAAAGGCCTGTCTTATTTTTCATACAACCATTGCAGCACCCCCATGGTCACATAATCAAAATTCAGAATAGTGTGTATGTATAGTGGTTGCAATGACCGGTCATGTGATCATCTTTTGCAAGTTAATGGGGGAAGTCAAGTTCATTTCACACCTGTGTAATGTAACACCTGCAATGATTCCCTCAACAATCATGGTAAGAAAGGTTGTAAAATGGGGACAAACAACTGTCTTGTTTGGCAACTGAAAGCTTGGGCTCAGTTGTGGCTGTAAGTCAAAGACTAACACAAAATAAGCATAAAACCCACGCCTTGGACCAAGACCAAGTTTCCAAAGCTTTCCAGAATACCAGAGGATGGGGCAACATCCTTATCTCTCAAAGGATGCTATTTGAGGAATGCAACAGAGGAGTATTTTCTTGGTCATGCAAGATGGCAATTTTAAAAGCAGAGAACCTGGAACACACCCACTCTGCTGGAATATACTTGGGCAGAAACAAGTGGAAATAACTGGTCTTTCAGGAATCCAGACTGAATGCCATACTGTTAAGATATTGAGATTTAAAAGCTGACCAGTTGTAAAGCTGATGCAATGTAAGGCTGATGCAATAAAGATGAATCAGCATTGGCGATGCCTGTGGTAAACTAAGAAGAGGTCCATAGAAGTTTTATCACTTTAAGAGGTGTTTATATATAGCAGCCATTAGAGAGTGTATTCTCTCTCCTTGTGTCGGGTATTCATTGTAGAATTCTCCACATAAAGTTAAGAAGATTGATTGCTTATCAGGTATTTGCCTACCAAGTATATTACCGTATATGTCTTGTAAATAAACCACTGTTAAATGTCTAAGTCTCTGGGTGCTGTGTTTTGTTCCTGGGTTGTCTCACAATAGTGATCATGCTGCAAATGCTCTGACACATACATTTCTATTTTATACTTTATATACTTGGGTTTTCTGTGCTGGCTAATTGATTAAAATAAAGAAGCCAAATCAATTAACTGTTTGAACCCCCTGAACACTCCAATCAAGTGATTTTCTGTCGCTCATTTTCAATAGATGAAGAAAAGTGGAAAACAATGGAGGGGGGGGGAGAAAGGAGAAGAGAGGAAAAGGGAAAGATCAAAAGCAGGAAAGAACAAATGGGAAGAGAGCTGAATCTAGCATGGCTCAAAGATACATGCCAAATAGAATGGGACAAAGCCCAGCATAGGAATTCTACTTCTAAATCCATGTATTTTAATTGTGGTATCATTGTGGCTCTTTGTATGTTGTTGAAGTATGCTGTCCTTAGTTAATGCCTGTGAAAGAAAGAGACACAATGGTTCAGTGGCTTAAAAGATGCCAGAGAAGGACTGTGCTCTGGCAGTTCGAGTCCTAGCAACACATGATGGAGTGAAGCTCCCATCACTTGTCTCTGTTTCTGCCCATCTAGCAGTTTGAAAGCATGCAACTGCAAGTAGATAAATAGGTACCACTTTGGTGGGAACCAAACAAGGCTTCAAGCAGCAGTACAAATTCAACCGGTGCCGGACTTGCCTGAAAGCAATGCCTGAATGTAAAGTGACATTGGTGATGGGAAAGATCACAAATGACACTACAGACACTGCTGTCAAATCTTCTGAGTGTGGCGCTAGATCGCCCCCTGTGGTGCACTCTGGATATGCACTGAACAGACCAACAATCATCAGCGGTCAGACTTCAGATTAACACTGCAGTCTCCTTGCTCATGCATCATCACCATATGCTAAATAATAAATAATATTGTGTGGAGGAAGCTAAATTGTAGATAGGAACACACTGAAGCCTACAAGGCCTTCTCTTTTTCTACCGGTGGTCATGCTGGTGGTAGAAAAAGGGGGACACTAAGTTGATAAGAAGGACTTTTGTTTCCAGGGGGTCTCCACTTAGAATAATTTATTTTCTCCTGTGCCACTAATCCACCTTTAAAATCCATTTGAGCCAACTTGAGCCCAATACGTAAGTATCATCCTGGAAACAAATAGCATATTATTCCCTGCAGTGCATAGAAAAGATTTTCAAGTCTATGTTCACTGAAAGAACAACAGGGGAGCAAAAAAAAAAAAAAGAGGAGGGGGTGTATTAGACAGCCAAGCTGAGAAAGTGGGGAGAGGGGAAAATAGAGAGACATACTTAAAAAGAGGTTTTGTTTCGCTCTGGATGCTGCTAAAAAGAGGAAACGGTCCCAATTACCATTTCCTTGCTGGTGATGACAAATGCAAAAGAGTGCAGATAGCTTTGAGTAGGATCTAATAGTGTTTCTGGCAAATGAAGCATGAAAGTTATTGTCAAAAAAAATAAAATTGGATGCCCAATGTGATTGCTGGCACTTCATCTTCCCAGGTGAGACAACTCCTAAGGGTTTAAGGGGACTGGGGAGGGTGAGGGTGGACTGTGAGGAGAGTTCATGAAGGCAACATCAGATGATCTGGATAAGCCTCAGGAGAAAAGGTAATGGTCCAAGCAAAATGGCGAAAGACAACTTTCTGAGTGCTGAAGCTGCCAAAGAAATAAGGCTAGGATTCTGGACATCCATAAAAACATATCTCTGACACTTTTGCCTGTCACTAAGATTATAAACCTTGCATTAAGAGAGGAGCATTCTGCTTCCACAATGGACCAGAACAACTGTTGAAGGCATATGGTCAGACCTAAGGGTCAGCAGTACTTTCATAGATTTTATGGTGCTGGAAGGGACCTTGGAGATCTTCTAATGCAATCCTCTGCTCAAGGCAGGAGTCCTTATACCAGTGAGGACAAATGAATGTCCAATCTTTACTTGAAAACCTCCAGCAATGGAGCACCCACAACTCTGGGAAGCAAATAAGCATGGTGAACAATTCATTTGGCAGGATGCTCTTCTCTTTTAATGTCGGGGTGTCATATATCTTGAAAGGCTTGGCTCAGGAAAGTGATCCTTGATTGTGTCACTATATCAATGTCACTAAAGCACACAACAGCATCTTTGAGAGTCACCAAGAAAAAGGATTTGTGGCTGCTTCAGTCCTAAAACATGGGAAGGAAATCAGAGCTGTAGACACTCACAAACAAACAAATGCAGCCTGCAGAAGTGTGAAGGCCCTAACCTGTGCACCAGGTCAGGCAATCAGATGGCTGAAAGAAGAGAGACCACAAAAATTCCAAAAAGAGCATCAGAGGACAAAGAAGGACAAGAAAGCAAGATGATTTCTATCTATTTTTCCCACTAGTGATAATTTAATCCATTGTGTGCTGGAGGATAAGGAAAAGGTTGTGGGCAGTGAGTCTGTGCATGAATGAGAAGTGAAAATGTGCAGTTGGGGTGATAGGAAAACTGTCAGAAGGCATTCAAAACAGGTCTTTGTGTTCAAAAAAGATTACTCAGATGACAGGGAGGTAAAGTAATCTACTCTTACTTCAGATGAATCCTCAGATTTGAAGGCGATCTTGGCACACTGGATTAAACCTGGGGAAAAAATTGAATCTACAACGTGTTTTTTGTGATGCTCACATCAGTTAACATATTCATTCCAGGAGGCTCGACATCAAATTGAGCTGATTTGGTTAGTTAGTAAGAAATGAAATGAAAACATTTCATCTCGTTGATATTAGGTAGGGGAAATCGAGAGAACACGAGGCTTACAAAGAGTAGCAATGGCTAATTATATGGAAGAAATATTTAGACAAGGTCCATCCCAAGATAGCTATATAGAGATCTACCCTATCTCTGAATTAAGAGATGCCACACTGCACTTATTAGGCTATCAGTGGGAATATTTCCAACTTGCAGATGTGGCTATTTTGTACCATGGTGGAACTTCTGTGATTGTAATGCAAATTTTTGAACAGAAAATGTTAGATGATAAAAGACAGTGTTCAGAATGTGCGCAATACACATAAAGAGAAGTCTTTTTAAAAAAAGACAATGCTATTAGTAAGAATATGGGAGACAGTAATTTAAATAATCTCAATCTTGATGGCTAAAATGTTATCTTGCAGGTTATAAAATTATTCTAATATTAATCACATTGAGAAATGACAGATTTGACCCACAGACTGCCAGCTGCCAGCTTTTTAAAAGACATTTTACAAAACCTTAATAATAAAAAGAAAAGCACTATGGAAACATTAGCATACTGACTCAGCTCTCAAATATATTTTCTCCAGTTGACCCGTCCTTTAATATGGAAGGATGCAGGAGTTGCCAGAATTTCAAAGAATTTCAACCAAGGACTGTAAGAAATATAGATGGATAACAAACAGCACGGTGCAATTCTTTTCCAAGTGCAGACAGACTTAATTCTGAATTTCTTCAGGAAACTTGGGTTCTGAAACTCTGACCCTCTTCTGTTAATCTGATGCATGTTTTCATTTGTTGGCTTTCCAGTGGTCTGAAGTTTGCCTTCCCCGCATGAAGTTATTTTGCTCAAAGTAGCTCCAAATTCTAAAGCTGGAATCCTGATTTATGCCTGATATGTACTTATCTAGCCAGATGCTAAGGGAGATGGGGCGGTATATAAATTTTGAAATTAAATTAAATTAAATTAAGGATCCCCTTTAATGACACAAATGCATCATTTCTACATTCATTGTAGTAGTCAGCATAAGTAAGCTAAATAAATGTCTCTGTTTTCCTTCTAGTTTCCTTCCTTCCGTCCTTCCTTCCTTCCACCTGCTAGAAACATTAAACACAATAAGCAAGACAGTAAATACTATCTCCAGCATCAAGAACAGGTGGTACTAATGACTGCTAAAGCATCCCTGAAGAGCAAGACTAAGAGCCCATCATAAATTATGGAACAGTTTTGATATGAAGAAGGAAGAGCCAGTGCAGTCTTGTGTTGGAGGAAAAACATGGGAGAAGAATTAACAACAGCCACAAAAGAATCATTGAGTGAACTGGATTGCCTTGCAAATTGATAGCAATAGCACTTAAACTTATATACCATTTCACACTGCTTTACAGCCCTCTCTAAGAGGTTCACAAAGACAGCTCATTTCCCCCCAAAATCTGACTTCTCATTTTACTGACATAAAAATACAGATGGTCCTTCTTTCCTCTCAAGTAAAACAAGTTGAGTCTACTGGGAACAATGGACTGAGGTTTGCATACATTTTAGTCAGTGTCAGAAAATGGGATGGAATCAACAACCTTGCCTATTAGATTTTGGCAAGCCTGATTAGAAAAACAAAGTTTGGGTTTACCCTTAAGGATGTTGAACCTGCACATCATGAGATTTTAGATGAAATCTGGTTTCAGTTCTTCGTTATCATTTTGAAATTGCTAATCATGTTCTCTTATATTATATACAATACAATAAGGTATGGTGTAATATAATTATATGTATAAAATATAATTCTCTTTTCCTAAACCATCCCATTAATCATCAGATAAACACATCTGTTATTATATTAATACATTACTATGGTTATTTTTTGTTGGTTTTTTTTGTTTAAATGTATTTTTGCTATTGCTTGTTGCGGTGGTTACGGATGTTGTTTTTCTGATACGCCACTCACTTTGGAATATAACAGCAAAGCAATTTTCATAATCAGATACAAACCTCCAATAACTTGCACAGCTGGACAGAAAATAGCTCAACAAAGCAGCTGAAAATGATATGGCTAATGATTGTGGATGCTCATCTCAGACTACATACCAGCATACACACCATAGATAAACCATGACCCCATATCACAAAGAAATGCAGATAACCACCATCAAAACTACATTTCTAAAACAAGCTGAAAAAAGGAAAACAAAACTCCAAATCAAACTGCTCAAGCTAAACTCCAGAAGGAAATGGAATTCCTGAACTCAAATGGATGGTCAACATGTCCAGCTGTCTACTTCCCATTGTTAGAAAGAACTCAACTATAGCACAGACGATACTAGTCAGTTAGATTTTGCAGCAGTAGAAACAGAATTTAAAACCACAGAGACCCATGGAATCATAAGGCAGACAATCCAGAAGAGCAGAACAACATCAAATCAGAAGCAATTCAAAGAGGAACATCCCCTCCCAAAAAAAATTAAAAACAGAACATCCCCCACAAACCCTAAATAAGACCAAACCCTCACCATCCTCCTTGCAGGCAAAAGGATGAACCATAGTTATCCTGGACAGAACCCAAAACATACAAAAAGCCAAAGAACTATTGGAGGACAAAGAAACTGACATCCTAGTAAACATCAAAGCAATACAGAAATGAGACAACCTGATCAAGAGAATCCTTCACAACCCAATCAAAAAAGTCAAATCATGAGAAAGATGATAGATAAAAATCAGTGGACTCCTCCTCTCACATTTCTATGACTGGTCAAAAATACATAAGCTGGCATACATCTTCATCGAATTGTACCAGAAACCCCAAAATAGAATAAAGAATTCCCACCCCACCCTCCAAAATTGGACATCTGAATGCTTACTTTTGCATTTTCATCCTTATCTTTCTGTTTGCACAGATATCCCCTAGTAGCTAAAATGTAAAGCTAGCCAACACCTTATAGTCTAGGTACTAGAAAGCTCCTTTTAGCTGACATTAATTTCTATGTCAGATTACATAAGGCCGAGAAAAACATCAACATACACACATACACCCCAACCACACACACACAAACACATAGCATGCAAGAATAAAGGTCTACTACGTTGAAAGCCAACTACTAAATTTGGTTTCAGATAAATTGTTACCGGTCTGACCTTTGTGACTGGAGATCAGCAATTTCTTCTTCCAGGTCCAACAGAGTCTCAGCCTGGGTCATCACCTTCTTGCTGCATGGCAGGGATTTAAGCTGAAGGACCAGAAGTCCAAGGCAGAATTTGGCACCCATCTCCTCCAGTTCTGAAGTTCCCATCTGAAGACCCTAGAAGGGGGAATAAAAGGAAACAAAAGGAGAGAAAGTAACGTTAGAACCCTAGAAGGAAATTCCATAATCAGCAGTAGCTTGGTTCATTTGTTTTACCTGCATTGCTCCAGAGAAAGCAAAAGGGCAAATGATGGTTCACAACATTTTCCAAATGGATAATGAAAGTGGATGAAAAACGAAGAGCCTTTGGCAGGCTGTGGGCAGGAAAACAGACAGTGATTTTTTGATATAAAGGGAGATGTCTTACAACATGCAAGCCAGTTAACCTTCTGATTCCCAGACCTTAGCTACCTTGGTCTCCTTAGCAGACCAACACTCCTCCTTTACTTTCTTGCTACAATGAACTAAGAGAAACGTTGCCCCGGGCAGACTTGAAGAAACATTGAAATGAATTCCCTAAATCGTGATTTTTTTTTTTCTCCAAACGCAGTAGAAACTTAATGATCACTAAATGCTTGTCTTTCGCTTGTTGTACGTAGGTCTGTGTTGGTTCCCTTCCTTCTGCATCTGAGTCCTCCTCTCAACACAGCCTGTCCCTGAAAATGCTAGCACAACGCCTGGCTTTTCAACCCTCGTTAAAATTATTCACAAGTAAACTAAACTTTAGGTGGGCTTCCATGCAACAAAGCTTCAATCAAAATGCCTCTTCGAAGGAAACTACCTCATCAAAGTAGCACTCTTCTGATGTGGCAGATGAGAACAAACTACTCCGCTTTCATCCATACCTAAAAGGGGCTTCTGCATATATGGAGAGAATGAGACATAACTCAATGTGATTGGAATAGCCAGTCACATTGAGTTATGTGAATCAAAGAGTAGAAATATACCCTTTTTTTTTTTTAGCAGTGATTCTGATTCAGCCAATGCCATAGAGTGGAGCAGAGTTGCTTGGCACAGATTTACTAAATGAACACCTGATCTTCTTGTTAATTTTTTTTATTTGTTTGTATTCCTGCCATTTATTTTTTTACAAATAACTCAAGGTAGCAAATGTATCCAACACACCTTCCTCTTTCTACTTTCCCCGCCATAACAATAACAACACTGTGAGATGAGTTGGGCTGAGAGAGAGTGACTGACCCAAAGTCCCCCAGCTATATCTCATGGGCTAAGGTGTCCCTCAACTCATGATCTCCTGTGTTCTACTCTGGTGCCCTAACCACTAGACCTGGTGCTTTCTTAACAGTGTTCCTAAAATGATGTGCAATTGCCTTTTTCCAGACTATATTACAAAACTGAGCCACCTTATCCAAGGACTAAACAAACCCACCACAGTTTAGCTTCCAAATCCAGACAAACCTGGCTAGCTGCTGCCTAAGGATTTCTGTATTTCCTCCAGCCCTCCTAAATGTGGATAAGTGTGTTTTCATGAGTAGAAGTTTGCTAAAGAGGCATAAACATTGGAGGAGCCGAGTTAAAAGCAGTACAGATTGATAGATTGCAAAAATAAGAGCCAGCTTCTGGGCTTGCTCTTTGCACTGTTCACGATAGCTCCAATTAATATGCTGTCCAACAGCTTGCTGCCTGAATTAGTAGGGAAAAGAGACCGTCAATTTATTTATACCCAGCCGCAGGGCATTGCCACTGTGTGTTTGTAAAGCTATTATGATGCAGAGAGCATTCTGTGAGCATACATGTGCAGACTAGCTGGTAACAAGGTAGATAATGCCAACTATTATCCCCAGAGAGAGCACCTGGAATATTCTATTGCTCAGTGGACTTAATTTCCTTTCCCTCATTTTGTCAATAAATATATGGGCTTTAAAACCTGGTGCTTCTTGTTATTTGTGTGGGGCTAATGCACCGGCTCCCATCTGCGTAGCCTCTCCATTTACAAACAAGCCTTCATTGGCAATAGTTTGGGGCTAGCCAGGTTGATAACCAAAAGGCCTATTCATGTCTTTCTCTATACTTCTATGCATCCTCTGGAGGAAAGCTCATCTAATAATGAAAAGGATTAGCTTCTGAAGACAATGAAACCAAATATTAGACCTTCCCAGATCATAATTTGTGCAGCTTTGCTTTCCTGACTCTTGCTTTAAGAGATGGCTTTTCTTTGCCCTGTGTCTTCTTCCATAGTTTCTCCTGAATAGCTTCCAAGATATTATCTTCTTTCACCCAGCCCCAACTATTTTCTAGGGAATGCATTTACACTATGAAATACATGTCTATGGAGATTCTCAGACATCCAGGTCATGGTTGTCCCAAAGGTGCTTTTTTCAAGAGGCAACTGGACTTCCTGGTTTTTCTTCGAAGATCTTTCACTTCTCATCCAAGAAGCTTCTTGGATGAGAAGCAAACCATCTTCAAAGAAAAGCCAGAAAGTCCAGTTGCCTCTTGGAAAAAAAAGCCCCTTTGGATCTACAAAACACAGCCCTCAAATGTTTAATTGGCTTTTGGTTCAAGCTGTTTAGGATCCACTGCTACTCTTTTGTCTCTCTGTTCAAAATTTAGACTCAACGTTCCTAGGGCAAGGACACTGCATGGTGACATGCTGTTTGCACATTGGTGTTGCTAAATTCATAAAAGTAATATTCTTCTCCTTTTAACTTCCCTCCACTCCAGCAAAGGGAGCAAATCCAAAAGAACAAACAGTCTGGTGATTTCATTGAGTTAAAAACTAAAGTCCTGACTTGATTTGAAGTGAATTCAAGCGTGCTAAAAGTAATCCTCCAGCTATGGGTTGTTGTTTTTTTCAGCTCTTATACCTGAGCTGTCAAGTTTACTAAAGCAACAGATGGGACTCTGAGCAGGTTAAACAAAGTGGAAGCAATTACAGTGGGGTGTTTCCCAAGGCTATTACTTTGTTTTTTTGTCATCATTATGATGTTCCTGCCCATTAAACTGGCTTCCTTTAAAAAAAAATTCACACATTCATAGAATGTTCAAAGAACTCATGAAGCCACAGAAAAGTTTTGTATGGTTGTTTCCTTATGCCTTGGAGATCAGTTGATACCTTTTTTCTGACTGAGAAGTTGCTGTGGTAAAGAAAATCAAATTCTGGGATGGCTCTTGCCTGGTGGTAACTTCTAGGAATTTCTAGAATCATCTAGCCATTGGTGAGGTAATATAAGCCTCTCATCCCTACTATTCTGCTACCATAGCACAACAATAGTTGGATGTCTAAAGAAAACAAGTTGTTTACATGTAATGTCCAGAATAGGACATCATCTAACTTTTGAGTTTGGGAGTAAAGATTAAAATAAGAATTGGGTTACAATAGTTACATCTGGAGATTGGATTTCTACAGGAGGTACTGTATGAAACTGTTTTCCACAGAACTCAATTATCTAGATCATGGTTGTCCCAAAGGTGCTTTTCCAAAAGGCAACTGGACTTTCTTGGGGGGATTTTTCCTTGAAAATGTTTCACATCTCATTCAGTTCAGTTTAGAACTTGAAGAAGCTTCTTGGATGAGAAGCAAAATGTTTTCAAAGAAAAAAAACACCATGAAATTCAGTTGCCTTTTGGAAAGGCACTTTTGGGATATCTCCAGTGGTGGGATCCAAATAATTTAACAACTGGTTCTCTGTCCTAATGATCAGCTGAACCAGTTGTCTCCGAACTGCTTAGAAAGTAAAACAACTAGTTCTAGCAAATAGGTGTGAACTGGTTGTATCCCATGTCTGGATAGCTCCATGGCTGTTCCTTTAAGACATAAATCAATTTTTATAGGAGCCAGTATAGTGAAGTGGTTGAGATGAATTTGGAAAATCCCAAGTTCTGTCCTTGGCCACAGAACCATTGATGACTTTGGATCAGTCATTCCTTGGATAGTTGATCTGTGCAAGATACCTTTAAGAGAAAATTTGCCTATGGCAGGTATTCTCACAGAAAGTATGGACTATACATATGTTGGCACTGACTATTCAGCATTTCATGAGCAATTGACCACAAAGGAGCAGTAGATAAAGAGTTAATACATTTTGTTCCTACTCATTGGCTAAGTAATTGCTAATCTGAGAGTCACTTTTTTCCTAGGCACATACATATACAAGGCACATTTTTTTGGCTCTCTTGTTGGCAGGATATATTTAATTATGGGCTAAATTTTGCCTATTCCTATACTGTATTCCTTGTAAGTAAATCTTTTTCCACTTGTTGCTATAAAGCCTGCTTCACTAATTCTTACTCGGGTTAGATTTATGTTTTCATTCAGACACAAGAATGCCTCCACCTCCATCAAAATCATTATCACCACCACATCACTGCAGCTTCACCAAGCTAAGTGCTTCCAAATGTCTTTGATGCTAAACCCATCAATTCTACCCTGCATATTCCCTGGTTTGAAATGGATCTCAAGTCAAAAGCATTTAACAGGATCAAAGTTGACAACAGTCAATATAAACCAATTAGTGTATATGTTATAGTCAACCAATCACTTTCAGCTCTGTCATCTCACCATGAATTATGAACGTGGCTCAATTTCTTAGGCTCATGCTCCACACCCGGCCATAAATTATGATTTATAAATTCAATGGCTGGATTCATATACTATGCTAAGTGATTGGATTAGTGCACTACAACCAGAGTCTATGTAACTAGGATATACAATAGGCTATACTGTATAAGTAAATACTCAATTCATCTTTTAAAACTCAACAACGTATGGCACACATCTGATGAAGGCTGATAACCTCTTCTGTACTTTTTTGATCTTGCTAAAAATGCTAGCTATAAAGGACCAACCTCTCATAGTTATTCTGGGTAAGAGATGTTACATCCAGCTTACTCTGTGATGCAAAGGCAATCTGAGTGCTTTAGCTGATCTAGTTGGCTAAACTAGACCTCCTTCACTGGTTTATGTGCTTTTCTCCTAAAGGCTTGTTTGATAAACGGGGAGTCAGGTCTAAACAAACCATTGCTGCAGCTGGTCTTTGGAATTCAGAATGAAATCATTTCATCCTTTACTGGGGCTAAATTGCACTTCAAAGGGATACCTTTTCCCATATACTGAAATGTTTCATGAGAACCTCAACCATACACAACTGAGCCAGAGATGGGAGAAAAACAAGATGCAGAATAACAGGTGTTTTAAACACTGGCTGCTCTTATCCGGACTTTGTTTTAGGGACAAGGGTGCATAAGGCAGGATTAGGGTTCTATGTGGCCTTGTGAGCTCATTTGTGCAGGTGCTGATCATGTGCTATGAGGTTTCCTACACCGATACAGGCTCTTGAGATGTGTTAAAGGTAATTCATTCAAGAAAGGCGACATAATATGTTTTATTTTAGAGAGGAATTCTCATTCAGGCTTTGCCTATTTCCTTGGAATGCTGTCCCCAGGCCTGCTATTCATTCACAGGATAGCACCCCAGAAGTATTTAGGTTTTTTTTTTCTTAAAATTTCATTGAACTGGTATAATGTGTGACTGGGTTTTAACGATGGAAGCCGGATGGGTGCACCGAGGTCAGAATAAAAGGGATTTGTGGGCTCCAGCTGCTCACCTACATGATATATCATGATGCTCTAATGATACTCAAGAGAGCTCATAATTGATTCTAGCCATTAGATGTGGGAAGGAGAGAAGAGCCAGAGGTAAAATCCTTGTTCATCTGGCTGATAAATGGGGGACAGAATCACTTTTCTTCTTCTACAGTCCCAGGGCAGTTGGGAGTTAATTCTGGGTTGGTCAGGAAAAGGAAAATAAGTTCCGTCTCAGAAAAGGTGAAAGCCCAGATGGACTTCATCTTCAGTATAAAGAAAGAGACACAATCTTGCCCTCTTTCACCCCCTTGCCCGTCTTCCTAATGACAGGATATCTTTCCTACCGTTTTTATACAGTCCAAGGGCCGCTAGAACCGGCACAGTTATTGGAACAGGAAATGTAAAGGCACACAAAGAGCTTCTTTGTCCGAACGGACAAATGAAACTCGAGGGCAATATTAAGGACAGGCACTCTGTGACGCGCGATCAGCTCTACCTATGGCTTTCAGGAGCCATCAGATGCTCTTTTGAGCTGAGCGCAAGCCTTGTTTCCCACTGAGATTCGTACAGAAGTATCTGCAAAATCAAAAGGCTGCACATTTTCTCCCCTGCTGTTTCCGCACCACTTATTAAAATAACACTATTTTTAAAAGCAAGGATATCACACGCATCCAAAATGCCTTTTGCACGTCGCTCCTTCTTTGTGGACCAATCCACTGGGGGGAAGGAGGCAGAGTCAGAAGTGACGCACGTTGTATTTGAATGTCAACGTTTTAAGCCATTGCCTGTGTCCTCTGTGCTGAATCTCACAGAAGAAAATGGCTGGAGAAAAAAAAAGACTACAGAAAGGTTTTTCTGGCCTTTTCTTCCATTCATTTGATCGCTCATAGTTTCCTTCCTCCTCCCCCCACCCTCCACACAAATGCATGGGATTATCCAGAAGGCCTTATGTTAGATAGATGTACTTCTTGGCACAAATTTGCTCAAAGTGTTTAGGGAACGAGAAAGCAATTCTTACAATTTAACCATCCTTTAGTGATCTAAATTATATATATCGAAATAAGTCCAAGAAAGAAATTGCAAGGTTTCAGGAGGGATTTACAGGAAGTTTTTAATCCTGCCAAAAATCTCTCTCAGAGGTCTACAGAAACTGGAGTTGTGTCTATGCTGTCTCAGTGCCTGGACGATATTCGTACCTGGATGACCATCAGCTTAATTCTAATTAAAACCCAACTGCTGATGACAAGCAGGATGAAGTGTCTGGAAGAACAGAGCCAGATGGTCCCTTTTATGTCATTCCCAAGTATCTGACCAAAATATGTATCTGAGGCTTAATGTAAAAGTTCATTTTCATGCAGACCAAAAACACAATTTGATATTGCATCAGGCTATTGTCAAACCAAGGAATAGAAGGAAATTGTAATTCCTGCCTCAAAAAAAGTTGTTTCTAGCCCTTTACTTAAGATGCAAAACAAAGGAATTGGTAGTGGACTTCAGTGCAAAACAGGAAAGGAAATACCAGACCCCAGTCATCAACGGAAGC
>JAEANM010009940.1:0-16083 GCA_017656035.1 Myanophis thanlyinensis
TCGGCAGGCCGGATTAAAAAGCCCAACGGGCCGGATGTGGCCCGCGGGCCGTAGTTTGCCCATGTCTGTTCTAGCCTGTGGCTACACTGAACTTCTTCCCCATTCCCTATCCAGCTCAGGATTGCACAGTGTCTTAATCCTGGCCAATCTCTGAGAAAGCTCTGTGTTTCTAACAGTGTCCTCCACTGCTCTTCCAGATCCATATTGCATTACAAATAAACAACTTAAAAATCTATAAGAAAAATCTGTAAGAGACAGCAGTAGATCTGTGTGCCAGCTTGAATAATTTCAAGCCTTGTGCATGGGGAATTTCCCCTACTCCAGTTAGCTTTTCACTTACAATTCTTTTTCTCATTATAGGAAGCAGGAAGTAAATTACAGTATATTGGGACAAAAGCTGCTAGGAAGTGGAGCGGAGTCAATACTAGGGAAAGATCGAGCACATCCATCCAATCTACCTGCTTCTTCCAGTTTATGTCATCCAACTCCTCTTTATTTAACTCCGATTTAGTTCTAATTCAAAACTGGATTTCAACTAAGAGGACATTGAGGAAGTAAACATAATTTCCTCATTATTTTCAAAGTATCTTTTCTACAATTGCCCTGCTGTTCTTACCTGGCCACTATCCAGTAAAGATTAGAATAAGATGCAGATGGCTTTGGCTGCACTGCAGAAATCTCTGTATAATACAATATGACTTTTTATAGGCTCAATTTTATTGTAATAAAATCAAGCCTATGCATACAGGCATCTGGTAGAAGCCATGATGACATCATATATATTATGATGTAAACATGAAAATAGCGCAATTTCATAAATGACCAATCTCATATCATGTTGCCAATGATGACATGAGATATATGACTTATTTGCTTTTGTCACCTCCCCTGAGGAATTGTAGTTCTCATCTCCCTGTTGCATTCTGTGTTACTGATGATGAAGTTTATAATGATGGGGTGTGTGTGAGTTTGGAAGCAATTTCAATGAGAATATCAATTTTGCAAAGAAATCTATTCAAGTTAACATCCCCAAAATTTACCAGTAAATCTGTTTATCCACAATACTATGCATCGTTTGTGATCCATCAAATTGTTTTTTGTTGCAAGATCCAGTAATTTGGTAGCCCATCTCCTGCTAAAGCTTGGATTCAATGTGAAGCTTCTACAAGTATCACTAGCTAGTGTATCCTTGATTTTATCAAGTGAATGTCTTCCAGATGTGCTGGATTACAATTTTTAATTTTTAATTAATTTTTAATGTTTAAAATTCAGAATTTTAATTCATGCTGGTTGGTCTTCTGGAAATTGTAATCCAATATATCTGGAAGATACCAGGCTGGGCAAAGCCAAATGCAGATAATAGAGGACTAGAGAATCATACTCAGATACCAACCCTCAGAAGTGGTTGGAAAACAGCTTTCAGTCTATTTAACTTCTTCCATTGTGAAAACGAAAAAATAAGAAGAGAACATCTGCCTTGGTCTGATCTGCTGACATTCCTACAGCAATAAAAATCCCCTTCCCTACATCATATAAAAATTAAAGATAATTTCATTGCCTAATGTATTTCATGACAGCTCTTCATGCAGAAGAGAAGACAAACTGATGCAAAATGTCTTAGTTTCATCCCTCTTCTTTTGCTTAGGCTGCTAAAGTAGAACTAGTTACAGCCACCTTTATCATATATGAGCTAAGAATAAGTCTCAGATCTCCGACATTAAATATACATTTTTTGGGAAATTGTGAACTTGTTTCACAGTGAAGCAGAATCCACATGTGGAAATCCATCCATTTAAGCCCTCCCAAGTCATAATTTCTGTTAATGTGTTTTTAACATGGAATGGAATGCATCTAGAGGAGACAATTTAGAAAACGTAGGTCAGATGCAATTTCTTATGAACTTATGAAATAAAAACCAGCAACAACCATGTGTGCTATTTTTATGACACTTAGGTTGTTTTCAAAATGTAAGACCGTACACATGGTTTTTCCTTGAATTGGACGGTTAATCTGTACCTTTTCGATTTTCTTCATCATCCTCTGTTTGTAGATGGCCTGTCTTTTTAAGTGCAGAAGGTCTGAAAGGTTTTGGAAGGTCTGGTATGTTGGCATATATATAGTCAGCTGGCTCTATAAAAAGGGATTGTTAATTAATACACAGATCACTTCTGCTTCTGCATAAAATAATTTGAAAAGTTATACCTAAGGGAAACATACCTTCTGTAGTCTCAACTCTTTCTGCTTTCACAGACTAAAAAAGAAAAGTAACAAAGAGTTCTGTGACATTTCCCATCATTTAAAGAATTACAGTACAATTGATTATTACTTTCTTTTAGGTTAGCTGATATAACCAATTCCATCTGGTGACTCAGGAATATACCCCATGGCACATTTTTCAGTAAACGTGCATGAAATCTCAGCTTTAAAAGTTATTGTAATTGTAAAAGTAATTGGGATTGAAAACTAATTTCTTCAAAACAGGGAGGAGCAATATTTTGGTTTGCTTTGACAGGAACTGAGGAAGGGGAAGGAAGGCTGAAAAGTGAGCAGGACCATATTTTTGGAGATGAAAATTTCCTGTGTCCTTGCAGCAATTATATGGACTGTTTTACTGCTTTTTTTTTTTAATTGTTCACAAACTTAATGTTATCCTACATTATTGTGTGTTTGTCAGGAAAAGGGAAGGAGAAAAGGGAATCATTGTGGGGGGAAAAAGCATGGAGAAAAATTGGCAACGAAGCAAAGAAATAAAAAGCCCACTTTCTTTCTCAGAGCTGGTAGTCCTCGACTTACAGAAGTTTGTTTAATAACCATTCAGAGTTACAACAACACTGAAAAAATGTGACTTATGATCATTTTTCACACTTATGACCACTGCAGCATCCCCATGATCACGTGATCAAGACTCAGGCACTTGGCAACTGACTCCTATTTATGACCATTGCAGTCATGTGATCACTGTTTGCGACCTTCTGACAAGCAAAGTCAATGGGGACTGCAGCGATTCACTTAACAACTGTGACAAGAAAAATTGTAAAATGGGGGCAAAACTCACTTAACAAATTAGCAGGAGAAATTTTGGGCTCAATTGTGAGTCGAGGACTACCTCTATTGTAAAAATGCAGCTCAGCTTTAGAAATCAAGGTTTCTCCCAACATATGGAGCAAACATTTCCTTTTTACATCTGGGGTATTAAAATGACTACAAAACCTTTCAAGTGGGAAATGTGTTTGTCATTTCCAGCCAATAACCCAAGATTTTCCTTCTATGTATCTCTAGTACTACTATATTCTCAATAAAATTGAGAAGTTTTTACACTGTACCAATTGCATAATTGGTCCCAGCAGAATTATATGAATTTCAGAGCATGAATTTTGTTCAGATTTTTTCTTCTGAAGGATGAAAATGCACCGTTCTTTTTCTCTCTTTTGGGGTTTGGCAAGGGAATGTTCTTGACATTTAAATAATACAGATACAGTTATTAGTTAATGTCAAATCATTTACATGTTGCAGTAATACTTCAGAGCATAGCACAAAGTAACAAAGTACAATTATATGCTGCTACAGGATTGAAACAGAAATTGAGGGGGGGGAAAATCTGTAACTTGGACAAATTTGGCAGTGCTAAAAATCCAGGCTTGCTAATATAACTGGATTGATCCTGACATTTACTTTGTGTACAATATCTGATCCTGAGCTTCACTTTGGTAAGTTTTTTGGTATTATTAATTTCTAGGGCTGTGCATCAGATTGTAGCCTTGAATATTTCCTTGCTTTCATCCCCGTGCCTACCTTAAGGTCCATTTGTTATTTCTGACAGATCAGTTGACTGTATCAGCGGCAACAGGATTTTAAAATTAGATGCTGACCTTTATAATATCTTCTGTGGTCCTTTCAACAGATTTAAGCTTCTTCAAAATGGCTTTTTCTTTTACCGAGATTGTCAATTCTTCTTTCTCAAGATCCTCAATTTCTTGCTCAAGCCTGCGTAGATGTGATATTAGATAGGCCACAGATTAACAGTAATGAGTACATGACAGAGAACCATTTTTCTCAATTTGGCACTTGTTGGAGTTCAACTCCTAGAATCTGAAGATTTGGAAATTGTGGGAATTGCACTCCCATTATCAGATAGAGGATACCAGTTTGAAAAAGTCTGTTCCAGAATTAGGGTTGCCCCAAGATAATTCATTGCCTGCGTTCTGTGTTCAATATCCATATACAATCCGAGGAGCCATAGTGGCGCAATAGTCAGAATGCAGTATTGCAAGTTAATTCTGCCAACTGCGGGCAGTTCGATCCTGACCAGCTCAAGGTTTGATTCAGCCTATTCTTCTGAGGTTGGTAAAATGAGGACCCATATTGTTGGGGACAATGTGCTACCTCTATAAACTAACTAGAGGGCTGCAAAGCACTAAGAAGCAGTATATAAATCTAAGTGCTATTGCTATATCTTACTGAGCCAGCACTTCAAATTTTAACAGGACATCACCATGCCATGCTTAATGGGAAATAGAGCTTGGATAAGAAGTGATAGTAGGCTACTATCACTATCCCTCCATCTCATCTGCCAACATTTACTGCAGGAAGCAGCAAATATCTGCAAAATGGCTAGGTGGACTCTGCCCTTTAGAGCAACAATGAGGTTCAATTCCAAACTTATTTCATTAGATCAGGAGCAGGAAACCTTTTGATGGTAGAACATGCACAGAATATAGGTAGTCTTTGAGTTATGACCACAAGTGAGCCCAAAATTTATGTTGCTAAATGAAACATTTGTTAAGCAAGTTTGCCCCATTTTACAACTTTTCCTGCCATGGTTGTTAAGTGAATCACCGCAGTTGTTAAATTAGTAACACCATTGCTAAGTGAATCTGTTTTTTTCCATTGACTTTGCTTGCCAAAAGGTCACAAAAGGAGATCACCTGACTTGGGGATACTGCAACCGTCATAAATATGAACCAGTTGTCAAGCATCCTAATGTAAATCACTTGACTGTGGGGATGCTGCAACAGTCATAAGTGTGAAAAATATTCATAAGTCAGTTTCTGTTGTAACTTCAAATAGTCACTAAATGAACTGTTGTAAGTTCAGGATTATCTGTATATCTGGGAGAGTTGAAGACCACAATGGATGGGGGAAGAAGTAAAAGAGCATATGATATACTTGATCAAAACACAGATTTTCTGTTTTTTCCTTTGATCGAGGAGAAAGTTTGACAGGTGATCTTCATTTTTTTTAAAACAATACAATTTTCAAATCCTCAAATGGTGGAAAACTTTTGACCGAGAAAGAGTTGGGGAAACAGATGAAACTCTTGTTTACTTGGATTGCCCAAACCCAACACTCGTTCCATAGGGAGAAGCTGTGCCAGATAAACCCTGCTTTGTTTATAGCTATGACACCAATAATGCTTCTTTTGTTGCTGTTATTGCTGCATGCTGAATCATTTAAACAAGATTGGTTCAGCTGCCCGCCCAAAGGAAACACAGAGAATGTGATATCCTGCTCTGGGTTCCCTCATGAGCTGCAACATAGGCGGCTTCCCACTTTCAGGAACTCCTGGCAGCTTGAATTCTCCTCACCTTCTGAAGCGAAGGCAGGCGGAGGTCTTCTTGCAACAAAAGCAGCAGCTTTGCAGAGCCTCTGGAGAGGACTGGGTTGCTTTGTCCTTCTCTACAGCACCCTTCCCCTCCCACCAACACAAGTCTAAGTCAACACAAGAGCTAAGAAGAGGGCAGGACACCTGTTGGCTTTTTAAAATATTATTTTAGTTACAGGGCAAAATAATATAGGCCAGTGGTGGAGAACTTTTACGTCACTGTGTGCCGGCTTCATGCTGGAAGGGCATGCAAAATCATCCTGCGAAAAATGTGCAGCACTGCTGGATTCTCATCCTGTTCTTGGGCAGCAATGCACGCCAGCCAGCTGGCTTTCCTGCATGCAGGAGCAGCGAAACCCAGAAGCGCAGCGTCCCAGCACACACATGCTCCGAGAGCTGGTCGGCCGGATTCCTGGGTTCCTGGCGCGCATGTGTATGCGATGAACAAGCTGTTTGGTGTGCATGCGTACACCTGCTGGCTGGCCGGCCAGCATGTGTGTGCATTAGGATGCTGCACTTCTGGGTTTTGCTGCTCCCACATGCATGAAAGCCAGCTGACCAGCATGAATCACCACGCGAGAATGGGACAAAGAGACAACGGTGCTACGTGTTTTTCAAAGTATGGTTTTGCTTGCCCTTGTGGCACGCATTCCATAGGTTCGCCACCACGAATATAGGCTTAAGATGGTGGGGAGGGGGCAGGAGATCAGGGCAATAATGAGAAATCCAGGGCATGGTGAAAAATACTGGTGGCAATTCAGAAGGCAAAGGTGGTAGATTACCGCAATGCACTCTACATGGGGCTACCCTGGAAACTTCAAGTGGTCCAGATGGCAGCAGTGCACACAGTAATGGGCTCCCTAGGTTTGCCTGTGCAACACTTCTGAAGCTCAAGTTGCACAAGCTCTCAGTTTCTTTATGGGTGCAATTCAAGGTGTTGGTCTAACCCTTTAAAAAGTAGGGCCAGGCTATTTGCCGGATCATCTTTTCTGAAGGACATCTAACTCATCCCGCAGATTAGATAGGGTGGGACACACTCCTGGTCACTTCCCCCAAATATTGTCATATAATGGAAGCTAGGAACATGTCTTTTCTGTGATCGCGCCCCTGCCCTATGGACATTCTAGCCCCAAAGTTCAGTAGGCCTCCACTATTTTAGTTTTGGATAAGGCTCTAAAGACCTGCCCTTCCTCCATTCCCATGGATTAGATGATGATATGTTATGGATTAGCCACAGGTTTTTCCTTCTTTTAAGTTTTTAAATTTTAACTGGTTGTTTTTTATAATTTCTAAAATAGTTTTATATATTTATTAAATTTTTGATTGAAAGCCACCCAGACTACGAGCGAAAGATGGAGAGCTATATACATGTTTTAAATTTAAAAAAATTAGTAAAAAAAGATGTGTGGAAGGAGCCTATGTAAGGGCTGTGATCCCAAAATGTGAGCTGAAAAATGCCGAAATCTCAGCCTACAACCCATTATTACTTTCTAAGGATCTGAATTACTGAGGGATTTTTCTGAAATGGACCAAGATGAGGGAAAGAAATATTTTCCATTTTATATTCTGGACAGTCTCCTTTTAGCATGCTAGTACTGTAAAAAAACTTGACACACACACACACACACACATTTTCTTTGCATCATTTAGGCTTGTTCTCTTGGAACTGGATTGCTTTTATTTCACATGTGCCTGAACAAGTTTCCAGCTGTCAACATTTATCTGAAAATGGATTATTGGATGGAGAGTGTCAGTGTAAAAGTGATTCAGGTTGGTGACACATTCTACCAGAATTAGAATTAGTTGGTATTATCTTATTTTAAGTGTGCTCAGAGAGCACAAAACACTGTAAAATCAATACTGGATCATGTGGTAGGTCTTGTGCTCTATTCTCAAGCCAAACATCTCATTTGCTTTTGTGCTGATATATACTGTACTTAGAAGAGAAGTGAATGCCAGGCAACCTTTCTTATTTAATCCTGGTGACATTTTACTAAGAAACTATCTTTGGTCCAATATCCATTCTAATACCTATTCCAATAAAAGGCATATTTTAAATATGCACCAAAACAAAACCATTCCAGAAGAGTTTGGAAGATATTTGATGTGAAAGGTCAGGATCAAATGAAAAGGAAACATGGGCTATATTCCAGAAGTTAGCAAACTAATGTTTCCAGATGTTTTGGACCAGCAAATTTCTTCTAATAACCAGTTCTTTGAACTGCTTAGAAAATTTCTAGCGGTTCTACTGGCGAACCTGCTACAACCTGCTGAATTTCACCTCTGCCTGCCCCCACCATGATCAAATACAACCCTGATGCGGCCCTCAATGAAATTGAGTTTGAAACTCCTGATCTAACATAGCTATCAGTTCCCTAAGAACAATGTGTCTTCCTGGAGCTGTTTTCTACCTATTAGCCTGGGAAAAGGAGAGAAGACTATATCATTTTTTATATCATTAAAGGCATTCGCCAGAACTTAAAGCAGGGAACGGACTATGTTGGATATCCAAGATCTATTTGACATTAATTCTATTAGTATTGGCCAGTGGCTATAGATTATAAGAACTATAATTTAAAGTAAAATATTTTTTATTCCAAGCAGGAGAAAACTCATCAAATTTGAGTACTAGAGAAAATTGTATACTGTTAAACAGAGATAACGTGCTATTACCACAAACTAGGTTAGGACTAAGGAGTTTTTTAGCTACATTTTCTAACTTCTGAAAGGAAAAAAAAATAAGAAAAATTCAAGATCCTCTCTTTGGAGGGGAAAAAATGTTTATATATGGGATATTTATACCAGCCAGCAGAACAGATTAGAAATTTTATTATTATTGGGAATACTGTTCTAATAGTCATGATTAGGTTTTCCTACCATAGCTTTGCAGTCCAGAAAGCTGAACCTATTTGATCTGTTCTGCTTTGCTTTTTCTACCTTGGTGGTGGGAAGTTTGTTTCAGCTGTAATTCAGATTTTTTAATGTAGGGCAATTCCAATTTCAATTTAAATCAAGACAGCTTTTAAAGCTAAAACTGATCTCCCGGAAAAATTCCTTCAGGTTCCCCTTAAATGTCTTTAGTGATTTCAAATATTATTACCTTCAAGACTGGAAATCCCTTCTAAAATTCAAGACTGGCTATCTGCAGTAAAATATGCTTCCAAATAATTTAAAATAGTTTTAAAAAGTAGAAGCAGGTGAGTGCTTGAACTTTTGAATAATAGTTTCACCTTCTTTAGAATTACATGATTAAGAGAACTTCTCATGTTGGTTTGATAGTGGACTACTTTTTCCAAAGAGGTTATAAATCTCCTTCCATTTACATTAAACACCAAAGTTTATAGGGTATCATTATTCAAAAGACAATAGACAACTTGTTACAGAAATGTAACATCAGTTATAATTCCAGGTGACCTTTTAAGTAATCTTAGCCATAATAAATACTAGATGGCTTTTAGTAAAACTAGATGAAATGTCTTACCATTATCTACGCTGATAGTACATTTGTCACACAAAGATTTGGCCATTGCAATACAGATAGTCCTCAACTTACAATAACTCATTTAGGGACTATTCAAAGTTACAACGGCACTGAAAAAATTGACCAGTGCTTAACATTTACTCTTTATGGTTTTTTCCTGCAATGGCTAGTGTAATAACTTTAGTACTCTTTATACTCTGTTCTGTTTCATACTAGATGTCTTGAATGTAAAGTTAGTATTGTTATTACCGGTATTAAACAGCTGGCCCTATAAATATTAACCCTCCTGTTAAGAAAAAACATTGTTTTGATCGCAACATTTATTAATATTCCTACATTAATAAAGAAGAAAATGTATGCTGTACCTGAAAATATTTTGTTCCAGTTTCTTAATTCGCTGTTGATCTTCCCAATGTTGGTTTTGCATTTCTTTCTGTTCTTCTGGAGAAAGGGTGCTTAATCCATCCCAGAGCCATTTCTCACGCAAAGCTTTTTTCTACAGATATATTTAAAAATACTGATTAAGAATTTCCTCTGTCTGTCACACTTCTAGCACATATTGTCATCATAGCTAGATGTCAGTTCTGTCTTGAAGAATAAGCAAATGAATGTTAGCATTTGTGATTATCAATGAAGTTGCTAAAGTTCCATAAATTAATTTGTTACCTTCTTTCCTTACTACCTTTCCTCTTCCCTGGGAGGCAGGAACAGCTGGACAGGCACAATCTTATTTTCTTTGTACATAGATAGTCCTCAATTGACAACAGTAACCATAACTATCACTGAAAAAGTGACTTATGGCTGTCTTTCACACTTATGACCGTTGCAGTGTCCCAGGGTCATGCGATCACCTTTTGTGACCTTTTGACAAGTACAGTTAATACGGAAGCCAGATTCCCTTAAAAGCCATGTTACTAACGGAACAACTGCAGTGATTCACAACTGTGGCAAGAAAGATTGTAAAATGGGCCCAAACTCACTTAACAAATGTCTTGCTTAGCAACAGAAATTTTGGGCTCAATTGTGGTCGTAAATCAAGGATTTTCTACTATTTTGGTGTTGATGGTCATAAGCAAACTACCATGTGATGTTTCTGGGGCAAAAAAACCCAAAAACCCTGATTATTTTGTTTAGTTTGAGAATGAAACATGGCCAAGAATGCCAAACATTAAAAAAAAAGAATTCTGATATTAAATTGTTCAATCAACTGCGCGAAGTACAATGAAGCAACCTGCAGAGTAGGAACCTGTGGATATTCAGATCTTGCTGAACTGTAGATTTCAGAGAACTCAGCCAGCACAACTAAGGCTGGGAGATGCTAGGAGCTACAAGTCATCAAACTATGGGGAGTCACAGGTTTTCTCTCCTCTTATATCATGCTGACCTGTGCGTTTGTAAGGATCAGAGAGGAGACAATAGCAAAGGGAGGGAGACTGTTTTATGTTCCTTATCTTCTAATCATGAGCACTTCAGGAATACTGCACCTGCGTGAGCTGAAAATAATTATGCCAACAGCTGAGTGATGACAACAGCAGCAAAATTAATCTGAAAGAAGTGGAGGATGGGAAAATACAAATCAAAAAAGCAATGGGAAAGAGTAAGGTGCCTGAAGAAAGACAAAATGCTATGATATATATCCCATTATTTTTCATCAATCATCTCTTGAACTGGCTCAACGAGAAATGTATTGTGTTTGGGTTGGAGATAAAGTGCAATCTATACATTGTTTCATTCATTTGTAGGTGAATTCTCATGTATACATAGAAGCAGAAGAGAAACATGTAAGTGAACTGTGTAGGTTATGCAGTGCCTTCTTAAATTTCATGGCATCTTGCAGTATATTACACCAAAGAGATGCTACTAATACCAAGTGATAAGCTAAGACTTTCAGAATGACATGAATGGCAGAAGGCTACACTTGCCTTGTGTAGATCACATTCCACCTCACGGATGTTGCTAATAGCATGAACTCCTGCCATTAAGACCTCAAGCATACATGGGATGTGTGCAGTCCCCCCAAGCTAGCCAGAAGCAAAGAATTCCTGTAATAGTTCTTCAGCAAACCATCATTCCATAAACTGAAATAAATCTTGCCTGGGGTTAGCCGTATTTCTGGTGTTCTGTATTATATTTTAAAGAAACATTTAAAGCAAAAATATCTCAGAATGTCTCTTTGGAGACTCTACCTCCTGCTGAATTCTTTTATGACTGATCAGCTATTTTACCTTTGGTAGGAAAAATGTTATTTTTGGTTGGGAAAAGTGATAGGATGAAAGGGTGCAACAAATGGAGCTTTACACTTTTATACTTTTATAGGTTCAGAAATCATAGGATGGAATTAATGGATTAAGGCTTCTCAAAGTATATTCTGTGAAAGATTAAGGACCAATAAACAAATGAACAAAATGCCCCAGATAAGGCGAATTTTCTATTACTTTGCCTTTTGATCAGTGGCCTGGGATTTTTTTTAAATTAAAGATTATATTGTATACCTGCCCAGCAATTAAGGGGGTATATAATACAACATCTCCTTGAAGGTTTGTGTTTAGCAAATATTACTATGCAGTAATCCAAAGAGGGCCTTTTTAATATTGATTTTGATTTCTATTCATTTATGATGGATATTAAATCCTATTAACTTGCAAAATTAACTCATCTTCTTCTTCACCAAACTTTAGGATAAATTTAAGCTGCTATGTCAGTTAGTATGCTTCCATTATTGTCTTGATCTTTAATTTTTATCATTTTGCAGAGTTCTAGCTTCTGAATTTAGTGTTCTTTATTGCTATGTTTTATCGTATCTGCTCAGGGATTTCTTTAATGAAACAAGGACTTAAATAGTTATAAATAAAATATATTACACTTACATAATTGATATGTTTTTATTTTGCAAGTGTCTTGTCCTCAGTTCTGTGAAATTTCCTTTAGTGCTTAGAAGATTTTGTTTTTAACCAAAGGGCCTGAGGTTATGGAAAGCTAGTGGAGATCATCTTTCCTGTAACAACTGATTGGCCATTCTCTGTTTCTTGCCCTTCCCATCCACACAGGAAAGACAAGCCTCATTGGCTGGGTCCCTTCTTCACATTATCTCCTTTGATCCTTTCTTTTTGCTCATCACATTAGCATCATGGCTCTGATATCACACTAAATCAATGGGAAACAAGGTGTTCTTGTTTGTAACATATTTTCAGATCAGCAGTACACACATGGCACCACAATATGCCAACATCTTTGTGGGTGACCTAGAATTTCAACTCTTAAAACCACCCCTATACTTGAGATTTATTGTTGATATTTCATATGGATCCATGAAAATGAATAATCAGATCTATCGCCAACCTCAGTCTGTAATAAATCCATTCCTTCATATAATGATACAGTTCACAAGGGACATGTTAAGGCCACAGTAGGCAGGAAAGATCATATGAATCGTACATGCTTCTGGCTTCCATCCAGAACACACCACCCAATCTGTTATTAATAGCCAGCTCTAAATTATACTACATTTGTTCTGAACTACTTGAAGAGATGTCCAAAAATGGAATTAACCCAAGCTTTGGGGAGACTGAACAATTCACCAAATGAGATCAACAGACAGACAAACAAACAAACAAATAAATAAATATAGTCCAAGTGATATTCAAGAGAGCCTGTTAAAGACAGATTACAGAAACAGAACAAAACACATCTAGTTGTCATTTACAGCACACAGCTCAAATCACTGAAATGCATAAAGCCACATCCCATACTAGACAATGACTCTACTTTCTCAGGTTTTAGGAGTATTTGCACATAACTAAGCACCCAACCTGATACAGATTCTCACAAGTATCAAGAATTAACAGGGCAGTGATACCAATATAGAAATCAGGCCCTTTAACAAACTCACATTTACATATCACCCCCTTTAAGTCAACAACAGCATCACGGGTTTCATATGAGATTAAAGAAAGAGTGGGTGAAAGTGCGTCTAATGTGATATATGTCATTATAAGTTAGTAATGCTTCTCTGGATTTATATAAAATAAATAGGCCAAATTTGTGTAACAGGATTAATGCTCACAAAATTTGACATCAGAACTCAAAACAAGATAAAGTAATAGCAAATTATTTCAACCTGCTAGGGCATTCCATAGCTGTTTTGAAAGAAAAAAAAAAGGAGGAACTGAATTTGGATAGCTCTTGAATTTGCCTCAATCAAGATGTTTAGGTTGTGGATTTTTCTGAATCTGATGTACACCCATATTTTTCTTGAAAGCATGTGCCTCTGACTAAAGTACTACAATAACTATTGTAACATCCTTGTGGTCTTGTTTTGTTCTCCTCCATTCCTCCTAAAGCTTTAGATTTGATGAGTTCCCTGTTTTGTTTTGTTTAAAAAAATACACATATTTGTTAGGCAACTAAACATTCAAGCATTTGAACTGTCCTGAACGGGTTAAGAAATGAATTCTGCAGTTGTATAGCAACTACAATTCCATTTATTCTTATTTTCTGATTGGAAGAAGATAGTTTTCCAGGGTGAATCCTATACAGTTGCCTAATCAGAAATGAAGAACTCAAAAACTAGTCTGAAAATATTGCTTCCTGCTTACGTTGAAAGATGCTCAGACAATCTTTTTACAAAAGATAATCTCTTTCATGAAAATCATGCTGTAAAGGCAAACAACAATTTGTTGATTTGTTTCTTCAGCCTTATCCCAATGATTGCTTCTCCCCTAATGGACATTTTAAGGACCCTTAGCGGCACAGTGAATAGAATGCAGTACTATAGGCAAACTGTGCCTACAGCCTGGAGTTTGATTCTGACAGGGCTACAAGATTGAGTCAAGGAGCCTTTCATCCTTCTGACATTGGTAAAATGAGGACAGAGATTGTTGGTGGCAATACGGAAATAATGCTTACATTGTAAACCATCCATTGTAAACCATCTATAAAGCACTACGGGGCAGTATAGAAGCCTGAATGCTATTGCTATTACTAAGTCAAGATTTGTTATTCCTTCCAGTTCCCCATATCTACAAAGTATACCACTGTCAGGTATAAAGAATCAGGATCATTTGTAATGTTGCAGCATAGACGATTTATTCAAGCCTATACACAAGAATCTGGTCAACTAAAGTTCAACAGGAAACTGGCACCTGATAAGGGCAATATAATTCAGGAGGAGTTGGATTTGGTCTGCTTGTGGGAATGCAATGACTCTAAGCTGAGGAGGTGTTTAAGTCCGTCCCCCATTTCTGCCCTTTTCTTCTCTTACATTGACAGACATGATTAAAAGAGGATAAATTGCCTTTATATAAGTTGACCTACAGCTTGCATCTCCCAGATTGATGCTGCATTCACTATGGCACTAAGCAGATTAATCTTAAAAAGGGGCAACAATTTCATGTATTTCAGACATAACTTTGAAATAGCAATCAGGAGCCTAGCTGTAAGATGCAATATTGGCAGCAAGATTGTTTCTGGTTTTTCAGCCTGTAACCAAGAGCAGATCTGACCTTTCTTTATTAGAACAGCTGTTCAATTAAACTCCAATTCTCTCAGTGATTCGTCGGTTTTTAATCATGTCTTTTACAAAGAAATGTCTGGCTGTTCTTTAATTACATTTTCTTGAAACAGTATAACAGAATCCAAACACTTCTGCATAATACAATTATAATGGTTATTATCAATAATATTTTAAATCCTGTTGGATTGGATAAAACTGGAAATTACAGTGATAATATAGAATGTTAAGATTTACCTATCTTAACATTTTAATAAGGTAAATTAAAAGTAATGCCATAATTCTATTTAATATAGAGCATACATTACTGTCATTCAGTTATGATAGTCAGAACAAGGTGTAACTTTTGTTTAAACATTAGAATTAATATAATCAGGGTTTCTGACAGAAAGGGTGAAAATTGAAACATTTCTAATGAGTATAGTAAACAAAGAAACATATCCAGACCTAATAGTAAACCACAAATGACATAGGGAATTTCCAGCATTTGTTAGTTTGATTACTATGCTAATGATGCCAATTTGGGCTAATAGGTAATGCACCAGGCTAGAAAACAGGAGTTTGTGAGTTCTATTCCCCCTTTGGGCGTGAAATCTGGCTAGGTGACTTTAGGACAGTTATTGTTGAGACAATAGGAGAAAAAAGAAGTATGGGATATTTTCGTCACCTTGAGTTACTTATGAAATAATAAAGGAGAGATTAAACAAATCTAATAAAGACTAACATCAGTGGAAACTATGCTTATGATAGAATCTATATTTGGAGATCTGTGTTCAGTTCTGAGTACTACAGTTCCACAAGAACAGACACAAACAAATATAAAGAGTGGCTTTCAATAGGGATTTCCTAGAGAGTAAGTAATTTTTCATTCTTTTTCTCTAAAAAAGACTTCCTTGTCTTGTAGAATTTCATTAAGTGGAACTGTAGTACTCAGAACTGGAACCTAATGAAATAACCTGGAAGTCCCTTTTAGATGTACTGCTATGTCTCCATGTGTTTCATGACCTGGTTTGGGAAGGCAGGCAATTGTAAAGATGATGACTTTAATGGGGATATGGAGAAACTGTTACCTAAGCAGATGGGACTGAACCATTTTTAAGCCCAGAACAGTAAGATAACATTCAGAAATGGAAATTGCTTCCCTAATTCAGTGAACAATAAGGAGGTACAGCCCAGAGTCAGAAGTGCAAGATTCTGTAATTGTAGCTAATCCTACCTATCTCAAAAGTAGTTTATTGAGCAATTTCCCATGGGGCTGATTTCATAGTCTGGAGCTAGCAGTAGCTTTTACTTTTCTGGATCAAATTATGCTTATGAATATCTGAAATTGACCCTTCAGTTCCAGCTCTAAATTCATTAGCTGGGTGAGAGATTCAGCCAGGCTTCTTGGGAGAGTATGCATGCACAGCCATCCTGTTTGATTCTGGGAATAAGAGGCTTGGAGGCGAGTAGTTCAGTGACAACAGCTCTTTATTAGACAGCACAAGCAAT
>JAEANM010009941.1:0-16083 GCA_017656035.1 Myanophis thanlyinensis
CAGAGGGACACCCCCCTCCGGGCCCACCCAGGTCTCAGTAATGCACGCCAGGTCTGCCTTCCCCTCTTGAATCAGATTGTGGATGAGGGGGGCCTTGTTCACAATGGACCTGGCATTGCATAGCATCAGCCAAAGACCCGGGGACCGAGGACACTGACCACTCAGGGAACGGTGAGTAATTAGGGGGTCGGAGTGCGCCACCGGATATAACCAATGAGGGCGCACTCCCCGAACTTGATATGGCCCCCTATACCCACCATAGTTGCCCCTCCCACCGACTGTGCTGATACACTGCACTTCCCCCCCAGAGCACCCCCCCATTCCTTGACCCGAACCACCAATCTCCCGACCTTCTCCAACGTGCTCAACCCTCGGTCTGGCCTTAACCTCTAACAAAGTGCCCCCCACCTCCCACCCCCTCCCTAACCCTAGTTTAAAAAATCATCACTAAAAACCCGATGGGGAATAGATTAGCAGGGGCCCAATCCCTAGTGTCTCTGCGCCGACATATAGATTGTCCATGTCCATGTCCATAATAGCAGTTAGCTATATCTCCCAGAGTTTTTGGGGCCTGGCCAAACAAAGGCCGAGATGCCCCAATCTGACCGATAATTAACTGTAATAAACAGTTTGAAATTTTTTTTTTAGTTATTTAGTTTTCTCTATTTGAAACAATGACTAGCTAGTATGGTTACCAATGCTATTTGGCTGGTATATACGGTATTAATGCACGTTATAGAACAACATTGTCCAATAAGCCTAAAACAATATATCACATAAGCTCATTCTGCCATATTTTGGGGAGGTGTTAATTATGTTAAAGAATGCAGTACTCAACTGAAAACCAAGAAAGATGTCATAATAATAATAATTCTATTTTTCCATTTTTCTTAAACAATAGTTGAGCATTTCTCTAAATTATCTTATTAATGAATAAGGTACTCATTTCAGTTATATTGATATAATTAAGCTATATGTTGTTATTTTTTGTCATAAAGTACTATTTTTATACTGTCTGTGTGGCAACATGGACTATTGAATGAAAGCATATACTGTAGTTTCCATTGTCTAATGTACATGTTTAAAAATCCTTGATAGTTCTCATTTTGCAGATAAGGATGATTTATAACATCAATATAATTAAACAGGGAAAGTTATTTCATAATTTAAATCATAAGCCATTATTTTATCCATATCACAAGTCATTTTCCATTCACAAAGGAAACATACAGAATTTATGAGAGAAAAGTGTGGAATATATTCTGGATGAGAAGGATTATTGTAAACTCCTTTGTATTCTTGCTTAAAATCTAAGGTTCTTTAAGAACCACTAATATTTAATTTATATACTGTTCCTTCAGCTAAAGGATTGCTTTAAGTAGCCTGCTGCTACTTACACTACAGTTTAACCAACTGGCTTCAAAGCATTGGGCTTCATTTATTATATCAGGCCTTTTCTTCTTATTGTTAGAAGAACTTGATTGTGAGTTGGTATAGTTTCACCATTTGAAAGATTTTCTTTTTGAACTCCATTGTTTCATCATGCTTCTTGTGCATAGATAATTCTTCCTATAGAATAACTAAATGTAAATTTTTCTTTCAACAAGAAGCCATGTCTGGCTTTTACTATTTCAGTGGGAAGCATCATTCATGCCTGCAGTCATATTGTAAGCTCTGTAAATAATTTGCAATTTTGATGGCATTTAGTTTTAGTTTTCTTTGTCTATTGTTTTTTATGTGCTAGGTCCAGCTAAGAGTAATTTGTGGTAGTGATAGCAAAAAAGTTTAATTCTGGGCAAAGGAAGTTCTACTGATTATTTCAATGTTGAGCAGTACTTTCTTAAGTGACTTATATATCATATTCACATCAGCAACTAATTTAACTGAAAATGAAACTGAACCTTCAATCCTAGAACAATTACTCACAAAGTATTCTGTTGTTTGCAATAATTTTGGCAATAGCATTGTTTCAGTGTTGCAGCCAAAGATGTACAGATTTCATGTGAAAATACTGAAGAGTTGAAAAACTGACCATCCTAGAAATTAATATCTAATTCTTATTTAGATATTATATATGCTCTTTTTCATTTTTTCATCTTTGGGAATATCTCAGTCTGCATGTAAAATTCTTCTGTACTTATGTTTATTCTTTTCCCTCCTATATATATTTAAGTATAATGCTTTTTGTTAGACCTAGCTGCATGATATTTCAGGATTTTCACTGGTGAAACAACTACTTGAAAATCTTGTAATAAACAAGAGATGCTTTCTTGAAAAGACTAATCTGATTATTAATTCATTGCTATTGGTGATCCAAACTAAGTTAATTTTGTTGCACTTTTACCAGTAGGCTATAGGTCTAGCAGTAGAGAAAGTAAATCTGCAACATTAACTGTGCCAGAACAGAAAAGAACAACTCATCATCGTTCACGATCTGTATCTCCTCACCGTGGTGACGATCAGGGCAGGACCCGTTCTCGTTTACCAAATGTGCCATTACAGAGGTAAGATTGAAAATGTAGCTGCTTTATCGTTAAGTCCAGCAGTCTGTACAATATGGAGTAATCTAGAGCCCCATTATTTTTAGAACTTTTTCCACTGAATTCATCTAGATTTAAAAGTGGGCAACTGTGAGGGGGGTCAGATTTTTGTGGTTATAGATATGTGAAGTTTATATTCTCTTTAGGCACTTTGTGTTCCCTTTGACGCAAGGGCGACTGCTCCCTGTGCAAAGGTCAACTTGCCATAAAGAGAAGTGTTAGGTTCTTGTGAAGTTCTCTTAATGACATAACTAGGCAACTCTTCATTCACTGTTTCCTAAACAAGCTTATTCTATCAATCCATTAATGCATTTTACTTTTTGATACCATCATGTTCCACACTGTCCTTATGCCCTCCCTCCTGTCCAGAAAGAAATTTATGTACAGGGAGCTAGAGCTTTTGCCAAAAAGTTTGATGCAGCAAGGAAATACCAGAAGAATTCAGCAATTTTGTCAAGGACATTTTTTCTCTCACCATCACGGAATTAAATATTAATATTAATTATGCGCTGTCTAGAAACTCCGAGAACACAAGTCACAACACACCAGGAAAACAAGTGGCCACGAAAAGCTATTATAAAGGTCTCGATTATATGTATTTTACATTCCTAGATCAAAATTCCTCTATTTGCATCAAGGGTATCAGGCTTAAGAATTTTACACTTACATTTGTATTAATTTATTTGTTCATTATTCTACAAAACCAGGAGTTTAGATGAAATTCATCAAATGAGAAGATCGCGTTCTCCAACTAGACACCATGATGCCTCCCGAAGCCCAGTTGACCGCAGACCCAGAGATATGGATAATCAGTATTTATCAGATCAAGAAGGGTATGTTTTTTATCTTTATACTTCTATTAAAAGTGCCAGTGCAGCTTTGATAATACTTACTTTCTAAAATAGATGAATAGATAGTCCTCATGTCTATATCAACAGCAACAACCAAGTACGCATTCAAACCTTAAAGCAACATTGAGCAATTGGTTTATCCTCTTCTTTGTGGACCATTTCCACCTTACTGAACCTTTGCAGTCATTGTTTTTCCTGTTGCTTCCTCAAATATTTTTATGCTGTCTTTTGGTACTTGAGAAATTGCCACAGCTAGGGGTGGGTTGACTTGTTTTCTGAAGCTCCTGAGGGTTGGACAAGAAGCATCAGGCGGAAGCTCATTAATGAGAGATCCAATTTGGAATGAAGGAAAAATTTCCTGATAGTGAAAACAATTAACTAATGGAACAGCTTTGCACCCTTACCCTAACCCTAACCCTAACCCTGAACTGAACAGTGCTTTGTAAGAAATGTGTTAAGAACTCTTTGAACAAGAACCTGGGGTGTCTGATGCTCTGATTTGTACATTAACAGGAGGATGGCTACTGGATTTTACAAAAACAGCATTTTCTGGAAAATGAACAGCCATTGTGATAAACTGGGAGAGGACAGATTAAAAAATAAGGGAACATTAATGTCTCTCCATAGCAATCTCAGCTTTGTGGCTTGTATGTGCACATCAGTAATTGTTCGTTAGAATTTGTAGGCTAAATGTATGTGGTGGTACATTTACAAACCTGACAACTATTATATCAAGGACACATCATATATCCTCCTTTAACGGTTCCCTGGGGACAAGATTGGAAGAGTAACATTTACATATAATTTTCCCTGTGGAATTTATGGAATAGCACTATTTTTTATTCTTCTTTGCGGTACTTTGGTTTATATGTAAAATATTAAATTTCATAGTTTTACTACTAAGATTACTACAGTACTATTGGATAGCATGCCAGTTGGCACTGAATTATGTTAACACTTTTTGTCAGTCTTATTATTTAATTTATGTTGCTGATAAGTTCTTCAAGTACATAATAGCATGGTGGCATATTGATCAGAATTTTGCTACTTCAAAATGTTTAAATTTATCTGCCAGTTTAACATGATCTTTAATAGATTATTGTAAATTACAGCTTCATAAATATAAGCTTTACTTGACAAAATAATTATTTTATTGGGGATTCATTTTTATTTTATTTTTTTTAAAAGATAGAGATTTTATTAGCATGCATGCTACACCCAGGAACTATTCTCTTTGTTTCTGATTCATGGTTTCCTCTAACTAAGGGGTAGGCAATTACGGCTCCTTCATGACTCGTGGATTTCAACTCCCAGAATTCCTGAGCCAGCCATGCTCTAACTTATAGCTGCTTCTAATGAAGAAACACTAGTCTGGACCAGGCCAAAATTAATGTGCAACACTGCCTTCTTCTTCCTCTTCTTTTTAAAAAAGGACTCAAATTTTACATGTAGGCATTTGCTATCAAGAACAGATGAAAACAACCTTGAAAACATAACATTAAATGTGATAATAACACATTGAATAGCTAGCAATTTTTTGAGCTTCCCTAATTCTTTGCTAGGAGCACAGACACATTTTCATGCTACTTTTCTTAACTCTAAGCATTTTGTGTTTATTTTAATGAACCTTTTACTTCCATTATACTGGTTTACAATGTGAAATAGCAGAAAATCCTGCCAAATGTGACTTGAGAAACAAAACTCTCAAAACTGCTTTGGATGTTAAGGCTCAGTACTCTGTAAATTTAGGCTGCTTAGAAATGTGTTGAAACAAATTAGGTTTAATTGAACTAAGGCTTTATTTGTAATCACCTAATGTAGTAAACAGCTACTTTTTGCTGACATGTAAAATGAGTAATAAATTCTTCTTTAAAGCTTATCAAAAGGACTATCTCAGTTCAGAATTTCTAGTTTATTTTGTGTTTTCATTTACATACCATGGCATAATTCATGCTATTTAATGCTTCATATTTATGTAACTGTTTCATTCATCGTCCAATCCTGTCTGTGCAGTGAGCTTCTTATGCTGCCCAGGGCAAAACGAGGAAGAAGTGCAGAGTGCCTACATACTACCAGGTAAATACAGGCATTTAGTAACTAAGCTTGCTTATAAATAGATCTGGTGTATGTCTTTCACATCTTTTTATTTACAAACCATTCTGTTTCTCCAGAAACTAGTATTCCTGTTAGTCCTACTGCAGATGAAAGGCTGTCTAATTCTTTAGTTATTTTTAAAGGTTTTCTTATACTGAAGAATCAGTCAATTCAATGAATGAGTTAGTTTAATGTATCAACATCTATGGATCTGAGTAGCTGTTTCTTCTGTTTATATATCCTGTCATATCTAAATTATATATTGTATATAGCTTCTGTTAAGACAAATTTCATATCTAGCAATTGATCAATTGCAAGCACTGTAACTACAAGCAAAAAATAGGCCTTCAAATGTATGGCAGGGTTATTATACTATGTTACATTCTTTACAATTATTTGTTTTGGTTTTTTTACTTTATTTTGAGTTTTGTGTTTTATATATATTGATCATTTTGGATGTAAAATTAAATGCTCTTAATTCATTGTAAAACTTTATGGACATAAGCACTCCACTAGACACAGCAGGGAGGTTTCAACCTCATGTACAGTCAATAGGGATACACTTAACACCCCATTTTTCTATTACAATGAACTGATGTATTCACCTTTTTCCCTAAATGATGTAAGTTTACACCTCGCATGCTGACCCTTAGATTCTCTACCTTCAAGGTTATTCACTGGGAGATTGTTATATTTCCTGTCCAAAGTCCTTATGCATGCTGAAATTTAAACAACCATATGTGTACTTTCAAATGCCCTTTTCATCACTCTTGGCAGATGAAGCTACTCTCTGCCCTAATCTCAAGTTATCCAAATGAGGCAATTATGCATTTCTGATTAAAATATTAAGACTTGAAAGGGATCAAAACAATGACGGTCAGAAACCAGCACATCTGACCATTACATAAGCTTACTTAATATTTGCCACGAACTGGCTTTTATTTTGGAGATCTTGCATTTTAACATTGCTTTCTTCTTTTTCATCATAACTGTAAATTCATTAATAAATATCTGCCTTGGTGATATTTTCAGAAAGGCAGTAATATATAAACAAGAATAGCAATAAATGCCTTTCCCCCCAGATACTGCAGATAAGCCCTATGTGAAACCTGCAGTGAATTTGCAAAAGTTTACATTGTTCACAGGGAAAGAAAAAGTGGAAAGAAATCCTGATAGTCACATCTAAAAAAAAATTAGATGTGGAAAGTATTATAGACAAATCAATGTAATGATTATATAGTAGTAATAGAAGTGATAAGTGAATAAGTGGTTATTATTTTGTAAAAGATTGGTGTCCTTTTCTGAAATTAAAAATCAGATTCCTAGATACTTCACTCTATCTGATATAAGCCATCTTCAAAATTTTATTTTATTAATGAATGTAATAACATACATACATACATAACATAATATAATATAATACTTACATACATACTGGAGAAAATACTTGACAGTTATGCTAAAATATGGGCAATTGAAGAGTAAAGCTCTCCTGAACAATTCAATGACTGTGAGTTGCTATTTCTTGTCTTTTCTTTGATGCAGTACAACTTAAGTACATAGTTAGGGTTTAAATTTAAACTTTATTAATTAAATTGGCTGTTAAAATTTATTTATTTATTAAACAAATTTATGTAGCTGTTCAATTCACACACAGTGATTCCAAGTCAGTGTATAACATTTAAAATCCAGTTAATGATATACAATTAACTGGCACACCACCCCATGGTGGTGACAATAACATCAGAACAAATCACTTGATTGGCTCTGAATAGGCTCCCCAAAGCTGCTGACAAAATCATGTCTTCAAGGCTTTGCAGAAAAGCAACAAGACAGGTCAATCTTATATCTGGGAGGAGGAGGGTGTTGCCAAGGAAGCCACCACAGAGAAGGTCCTTTTTCTAGGTCCCACCAGATGTACTTCCTTGATAGTTGGGACTACAACATTCCTGCTCCAGTGGGCCAATTATTAACAATATTTGCCAACAAACAGAAAATGACTTGCCATATTTTATGGTGTATAAGACGCACTTTTCCCACACAAAATAGTGGCTGAAAATGTCTGTGCATCTTATACAGCAAATGTTTCTGAAGCTCCGCCCAGCCATGGCCTGTTTTTGGCCCTTTTTTTTGGCTGAAAAGAGGCCAAAAACGGGCCCAAAAAGGCCGAAAAATGGGTTAAAAAAGGCCAAAAATGGGACACATGGAGGCAGCGATAGGCTTCCGTGATCCCCACAGCCTGGAACAACTGATTGTCAGTAGAGGTGATTTCCCCTCCCACCATTTTCCTCCCCAAAAGCTAGGTGTGTCTTATATTTCAGAGCGTTTTATACATCCAAAAATATGGTACATGAATGTTTTACTGCATCATAATTTATTATTTTGTCTAGTGCTGTTTCATATCTGCCTATATATTTTTGTTTCTTGCATGGTTCTTTCCCACTTGTTTTCTGTCACATTCAAGAAATTCTGTCAGGCACTATAAATCACTACCTCCCAAGATGCCTTTATTTGAGAATGGCACTTACTGGAACCTTTACAGGTAAGAAATCTGTTGCAGTCACATGAAAGTTCTCATATAGAATTCCAGAGAAAAAAGGAGATGTTTTTTGAATGAACTTGTCAATCAGCCTCTCTATCTCAACACATAACCACACACCCACATATTGCAGTACCCAGCTTGTTTGGCTGATCTATAGAAGATAAGGAAAATTAATCCTCATATTGTAAATTCTTGGATGGGAGATTATCATGAAATAGCAGGCTTTTCTATACAGACAGTCCTCAACATATGATGACGCGAACATTCAAAATTACTACATAGCTAAAAGAAAATCTGATTTATGACCAGTCCTCATGATGACCCTCATAGAATCCCTGCAGTCATATGATTGCAATTCAGATTCTTGGCAATCAGCATATATTTATGACAATTACAAAGTCCTGTGTCCTGTGATTGGCATTTGCAACCCTCCCATCAAGCAAAGTCAATGCGGGGAAGCTGGCTTGCTTTAATGACTGTTGCAAAAAAGATCATAAACTCAATCACGGTCATTTTGTGCCTGACATCGCTTAGTAACCCAATTTAAGTCAGGGACAACTTGTACTAGACACAGAAATTTAAAAAAACAAAACAAAAATTAACAACAAACCACATCTGTAATGTCAATAAAACTACTTGAATGTGTCTATTATATCACCATGAATTGAACATAATTTTATGCTTGTCTTAGCTTGTTAGATAAAAGCATAGCTCACTGCATAGCAAAGTAGTTTGATCCAGCTTTAATTCCATTTAAGTTATTTGCCAATATAAGTATTCCTTGCACAGGTGAAAGAGTTTGTAGCTGGAATCTATAAACTTATCCATACTTATACAACTCTTTTGGAAATAGAATGGGCTATTTTCTTATGATATTCCTAGGACTATTTTTTCATCACACGTTTTCTCTCCTGAATCTCTGATACTTATACAAGTGATGTTTTGGATATTTTAATTTTGTATATATTTTCTTTTTCTTTTTTTTCTTCCTGTGTGATTTGCATTCATTGTGCAGCTTACTTTTTTTTTTCTTTTTTCATGAATTATTTTGAATTGTGAAGCTCAACCCTGCCTGCATACATTAAGGCCAAATCAGTGCTTAGTCAGGATAATTCACTTCATCCTAATTGCCTTAACTCACATGTATCAAGATTTACAGGAGAACTGTTGGTTAGGTAAGATTTCAGACAAAGCATCTTTCCCTGTATTAATTTTATTTAGAATAATTGTTTTCATGGTAGAATATCCTTTTCTTTCAAACCAATGGAATCCCATCATTTTGCGTTCTGTTTCTCTTCAAAAAAAAATAATGATACAGATATGTTTATTTTCATATTTTCTTTCCAATTTTATATTGGTATTGACCAGCTTCATTATCCACTGCTGAGCTGTAATCTTGCTTATGAAAGCCAAATGACTGACTTCATAGGATAAGATTGCAGTTTATGATACCATTTTATGCAACCAAATTTAGTTGTTATTTTTTTAATATATTTTTTGAACTATCTTCTTGCCATGTTCCATCCAACCTGTTCCATTGTATCTCCATGACTTTATTGTGATGTAACATCTTGTGTAGAAAGAACATTTCTTTGATTTAATATCTAACATGCTATTCCTTTCTTTGTTTTCTTTTGGTTTTTCTTCTCCTTCTCTTCCATTGGATGCATTAGTGAACTGCAGCCCTCGCTTGACAGGGCTAGGAGTGCTAGTACTAACTGCTTGAAGCCTGATACTAGTTTGCATTCACCAGAAAAAGAAAGGTATAAAAGAAAGATTTCTCAACACTGTGTCATTTGTGCTGGTGATCATTAGTACCTTTGTTGCCTTTTCCATATAAGCTTTATATTTTCTTCACTGGTATTACACATGCCTGTTTTTATATACCTGTAAAACTTCTGTTGATTCAACAGTCATAGATGTCATGCTTCTAACATGTTTGACATGATAATAACAGCATCCAGCATCTTGGTCACAATTCTTTTTCACTCACATTCTAATTTGACTTGGCTTGGTTTGATTTGAATATGTGTCAATGTTGTTTGCAAAAGTCCTCAGTATGCTGATAACAACACTTCATTCACAATTGAGATAGTTTAACTGAACACTACTTTTGATATTTTTCCATCTGGCAAAGTGGGAACTGGTCCTTGGAAGTTTGGGTAACAATAAATTTTCATATGTGCAAAATGTCAAAACGTTGTTTTCCTTTGACTGACAACATTCAAAAATATTGTTAATATTTAATTTGTTTAATTCAATGGTTATAGATATTGCTGTTCAGCAAACTGGTTAGTAAAAATTAGAATCAGGCTGAAAATATACTTAGAAAATGGAAGTGGGGTTCCAATCTTCGTGGCCCTTTCAACTATTTGTCAACAAAATTCTAGTTTATACTGGAACCAGAGTAAGGAAACATATTGGCAACTGATCCAAACATTACTGCTTCTGTTTCATGACCTTTCATTGTGTTATTCAAATAAATTAGGAAATAGAGTTCACTGTTGAATGTTTGATTATATTTTATAATAAATGTGGAGATGATATGTATTGGTATAATTGCTCATAAAGCTTTATGGTTTGCTTTTCTTTTGTTTTAATATGAAAATAATCTATGTTGACAGCATTTGACTGTTTTTGGTTTTATGGCACATTCAATATTGAACATAAAAAACGACAAGTGAAAAATTAGGCCAGTTTGTTTATATCTTGAACTTTTTCTAAAATTGTAAACCACATTATAAGCAGTTTGAGCTTATTGGAGGAAGAATTAGGATATAAATATATTTATCTTTTTGTTAGGTGTTAATGGTGTTAAAAATAAGCAGAGCACAAAATTACTGAATGCTTAAAAACTAAGAAATTAGATTGTTTTTGCATATAGTGGAACACAGTAACTAAATAGATTAAGAGAAATCATAAATTATAATAGAATTCTAACTTAATTGAATATCTATTTCTTATTAGATACCAGATTTACATAAGACAGATTTTGGAAAATACATCTTTTTAGTGGGAAATAGTAGCAACTGAAAAATTAACCCAACACTGAAATGTCTCAGAGAATCTTTTTAGTTATAGATTAATTCACAGGTCCCCAACCACTATTCAGCTGTAGCCTGTTTGGAACTGGGCCACGCAAGTGGTGGGTGACTGAGGGCATATGTGCAAAGATCGCCTCGCATAAGTGGCAGCCACTTGCCCTCGTGTGAAGCTCCCTTTGTGTGAGTGGTGGCCACACATGCCAGCCATTTACACAAATGGAGCTGTGTGCATTTTTGCATGTCAACCTGCCACTCACAGAGAACCTATCCCTGGTTGGGCCATCTAGCCAGAAAGTTTGGGGACCACTGGTTTAATAACTTATGTTTGGTCTCTATTTGAATAATTGAATAGAATATAATGTCTTTTTGAGCACTGGGTTTTCCAAGCTGTGCTTTTCTTTAAACAAATACTTATTTTTCTTTGTTAACTTTTGTTACTCTGCTTCTCATTTTTAATGTTGATACACTGTTCAAATGTAAAAAAGAAGAGAAAAGCTGTGTTTCAGTATATCAGAGGTTTTGGCAAGCACTTTGAAAAGTCTATGTTATTTTGGGGCTGGCTTTAATGATAAAATAGCAGTATAGAAATGTAATGAATAAAATATTTATTTTCTTAAATTTAATAAACAAGGTATTATAATTTTTATTTTATTTTATTTTAGCAATTATAGAACAGTTAAATGATACTTGCCAACAGTGAAAGCTAATAAGATAAGGGCATAAGGGCATGAGCAATGAGCTCAACACATTCTTCCTGTCCTTGGATTAACATCTTATAGAAAACCTGATAGCAAAACAAACGTTTTCACATTTCTTTCTTTTTCTGAAAGATATAGTTATTAATTTGAAGACTAGACAACTCTGTAATTCAGGTTTTAATTACATATCTTATTGTGAAGAAACCAGATCACAAAAGTATCTCTCAAATATAAGAAATGAGAATTCCTATGAATCTTGTTCTGCACAGGGTGTATCTTTTTGTCCTATACTTCTAGATCAGTGGCTATTAAACCATTTGACTCAATTATCCCTTTTGCCAGTCTCAAATAATGTCATTATCTTCACACACAGAAACAGGCTCTGTTATATTACATAAGCTTCTCTGCAATGGCAGCCTAAAATGAATCCTCAATTCACAAACAAGCAAGTACAAATTATTCCATTGCCCTCCAACATATGCACAAATTACCTCCAGTTTAAGAACTACTGATCTAGATGATACGATTTGGAAAATTAGAGGTTCTGCACAACAACAAAAAATAGTTATTTGTTTTGCATGCATATAAAAGTAAATATAGTGTATTCACAAATCACAAAACATGAAATAACATGTTTATTAGTTTTATTCAGTAGAAGGCTATAACCTATGCATGGAATCAAAATCAATGAAAGATTGTTCACACTTTTCTATTAAAATATCTAAATTATTTTCATTATTTTTCACTATATTTTGAATATGTCTGTAACATCATAGAATCCCTGAGATGTTCTCACATCTAATTTATAAGCTCTAGTCAAATAGAGACCTTGGTAAGAAAATATAAGTAGTACAACGACAATAAGAATTTAATAATCTTATCATATAAAAGAATTATAAATACAGAAAAGATAGTAGTATTCAAAATGAATAATCACCTCTATGGTTAATCCTATCTATTTATTCCTTTAACAATTGAGACTGATACCTCAGCATATACCATCTTGGATTCAAATCATGAATCCTATCCTGACATATTCATTGGAATAATGTGAACTGTCCTTATCTTTTCCACATTTCAACTCAAAGTGGTTGTTTATAATCTTTTCATTTTGTAGGGAAAACTTTAACCCAACATACTGTGCTTGTTAGACTCCGATGCACATTATCCTTAGTGATTCCAAATATCTGTAAATAAAATTATTTCACTTTAAAAATGGAGGCAGACAGGAAAAGGTCATAAGTCAGGTATTTGCATGTAGTTTTGTCCTACATATGTTATATGTAGTAGCTAAAATTCATGTATAGACTTAGTTTTAAATACTTACCTAGTAATAAGTTTTTGGAATAGTTGTACTGCTGAAGTGTGATTTTATGGAAATGAACCATACTTTTGTGAGTATCTTTAAATTTTCTGTGCAGTGCTTTATATAAGGAACTTTACCCAAATAGGAATAAGTTTTACAGGGATATGCCCCTCAGAGGGCCAGGTAATAGACTTCAGTATACTGTAAAACAACCAGCATGACGTACAGTGGTTATCCATTCTGATGGTGTGTTCCATTTACAACCTCTGGCTTTGATAATCAGGGACTCAGTGCTGGTAGACTTCACGTCATCCAAGACCCTCAGGTTGAAACATAGTCTTGCCAACAAATGCCAAGGATGGAGTGGAGATTGTGCAAGTGAAATTTCTCCAGTTGTTTGATGTGTCATCAGTACAGAATTCAGGACTTACATCCAAAGAGGAGGGAAGGGATAACCACAGTTTTGTAGACTTTTAGCTTTGTGGAAATATGATTGTTGTATTGACTGAGAACTCTAGTATGCAGTTGAACTAATGCCTGGCGGGCCTTGCTGTTCTTGGTCTCAGTTGTTTTATCCAAAGTCCCATTGCTCAAGATGATACTTCCTAAATATTTGAAACTATTTACATTTGTCAGCTGGGTAACCTCACCTGTTTTGTACCATTTGCTGAGATGATTTTATTGGGGTATGGCTGCTGTGATGTTAAAGCTACTTGATGTCACAGGTGAAAACTGAGCAGTAGGTGAACAAGTTGGCCTAAAAATAGTGCAGCAGGTCCCACCCCATACACCCTAAATACCCCATATATCCCTAAATAATCCATACAGCACCAGGACCTACGAACATGGTGGAAATGTTACAGAAATGTTTATTTCAGGAAGTGTTTTATATAATTTAAAAGATCTAAAAGATCTTCATGCAGAACTGCATTGGCTGACGGTAGCAATTTATTTCACATAATTTATTTTGGGAGCAGCACTGATCATCAATGGAGTTCGGCCTTTTGGCCTGACATCTGGAAATTTGAATCAGCTAATATTATGACTGAAGGGTATTCTGAAACATTAAGCCAATTCTTTCAGCCTGATTGCTCAACTGCATACATGACTTCATTCAATTTATAAACTTGTCTTAGTTTTAGGATGCAGAAACCACATTTACTAAAGAATTTACTAATTCTTATAAACGTGTATGAAATGTTGGCACTGGTAGGGAGCCTTGTCTTCCCATTAAGACACCATGTTAAAAAGGCTTATCTATTACCATAGATGGCCTTGGCCTGTTCAGACGTCAGCCAGCACTTGCCTGAACATGCTCAATTCATGCTTTTACCAACAGCCATAAATAATTCTCACAATGAAGGATAATATGGGAAAATGGAGAAAAGTGTTCCCAGAAATATTTTGCACATATTCTTAGTGCTATTAAGAGTGAATCTAGGGTCAGACTTTGAAGATGCCACCCAGTTGTGTGAGCAAGGGAGCTTTCAAATGAGTAGATTTGGTTCAGCTCATATTGAAGCAAATTAGGCATCATTATCTTCAAGTAGTATCTATGATATATCTCATGTTTCAGAGTACAGTGCTATAGTTTCAGAATACCTTAGGAGACTCCAACTAGAAAGATGCTGCAATTCTAAAGCAGAGAACTCCCAATTTATTTCATTTCTGTTTCTTCTGTTAAGGCCCACTTACAACCCTGCTTCTCTGTACTTCATTAATTTAATTTACTCGACTGCCCACTACAGAAGATTCTGGGCAGCTTACAAAATGCACAAAACGAGCAGAACAATTAACATCTACATAAACAAGTATCTAGACTAAAATTACTAGAACGGAACAAAATAATAGTGTGACTGGATTGTCCAATAGATCACACCTGCATTAATGACCTGGGAAGAGATCCAGCTCTTAAGGACCTTCTAGAATTGCAGGATAGTGGGTGCTGTCCGTATCTTTGTATAAGCAACTAGACAGTTGTCTTTTTGAAAAGGAGGGAAAAGTTAATGCATGAGTAGCTAACTGTGCTCTGGTGTGTTCCCTCACATTCCTATTCTACCCAACAATTATTTCAGACCACGAGAAAACCCGAAGTCCATTAGTTGTACCGTGTGGTGTTTCAGAATTCTGTAGTAGCTCAAAATTTGTAGAATATTTCCAACATCTCCAGAAGATAATTCCTATGACTGTTCATAGTTTAGCATATTGTTATGTTTCAGTGTGCTTTCTTACAATGAATGCAGTATTTTAATGTAGCAGTGTATGTAATAATTGTTCATAATGGTATGTTTGATTATGAGTGTTATCATTTTTACACTCAATTTGGAAAACTGTGTCTAAATGCATGGCATCCTATGTATTAATTGTGTATAGTACATTTCACAGCAGTTGTGTGAAATCACATTATTACACACTATATATAATGCATGTTTGCAAATGATTATTTTTTGTTTTTAATTATACAAAATATCAGCATATAAGGGCTTTGAGTGCACTTGTGCCTATATATAGCTTTAACACTTGGCTTACAGGAAAACCTAATGCTTATTAACAGCCTTTTAAAGTATCTTGAAAATTTTACTAATATGCTAAAATGCTAACTCCCCTGATATAATCTGCTTTTTTCATAAAACTCTTTGGTCAAAACTAAAAAGTACCTCAAAAAAAAGGGGGGATAACTAATAATGTGGGATAGTTTGCTGAAATCTTATATCACAAACAGAACAGATAGCCCAGTAGTTTTAGAATAATTAGAATAATTTTACATTTTCTTGACACTAGCTAAGATGTGTAATTGTTGAAAGTCAGTTACATAACTTTTTTAAAAAAGGAATACTTCAATTCATTTTTTAAACATAGCATACTCTTAAATATTTACAATACGTTCAATATGAAGAAACATCCAGGAATAATGAGATTATGCTAAGAGAAAAGATTCAGAAAATTGTGAATGGAACATAAAAAATATACGATCAAAACTCTCTCTTTCTCTCTCCCTCTCTCTCTCT